>JANHGN010023156.1:0-27477 GCA_024605025.1 Megaceryle maxima | reverse complement strand
GAAAAATGATTTTAAGAGATTCCTTGTTTAAAAAAGCATTACCATACATATCTCTATATGTTAAGGATCTGTTTTCACCTTTCTGGTTGTTGTTCCTTGCAGCACTTACTGAAAGAGCGAATCGTCCACACGCGTGTTTGTCTTAAAAGGTGCTTTTTTAGTGCTGACAAATTGGAGGGGGACAAGGGGCAGTGCATGCCTTGCACTTGGTTAGCTTTACAAATTGTGTTATTGAGTAATATAGATTGTGATAGCTTGGGGGGGGGGGCGGGGGTGTGAAAAAACGTAGTGGAAGGCACTGTGAGAATTTTATGGGGTTTTTTTAGGGGAAGGAAAAAAAAAAAACTGCTGTGGCCGGTGTATTGCATGTATATAGGCTGCCTAGGCCTTCCCCAGCACAACAACTTGAATTGCAATTGCATATTCTTGTGTCTTCACTTAGCTTGTTGACTTTGCTCTCTTCAGAAAGAGGAATGGGAATGTAAATCACACAACTCAAACTCTTCTTGTTTTTCCAGCCTGATAATTAGTATTTCAGTTTTCTGCCCAGATCCATCTCGGATAGCGTTCTTGTATGAAGGTGGGAAATTTTCTTTGGCAATAGGAAAATAATAAATAGATAATAAATTTGCTTTTTATTTCTTAAATTGTTTTGTTCCAAGCTGTAATTCAATCCTCTCTCTGTGATAATGCTTACGGATGAATGGACCTATTTGTGGTGTAATTTGATTACAGTCCCTTATCTTACAGTTAAACTTCATGCATTGAAATTTCACTCTGATTTGGGGCTCATCCCATCTGGCTCACAGCTAACGTTGTTTGCAGTGTAAAGTGTATCAGCACCTTGTTTACTGCTGTCACTGAATACTCAACAGGGCATTAAAGGCTCTTAAATGTCTATTTTTAATGTGTTGTTTTGTTATAACTGAAAGTGGTTGCTGAGTTCTTGGAGGGGTTGTTGCTCCCCCTCCCATCCTTAAAATGTCAATGCAAATGTCAGTGGAGGAATCTTTAAATTTCTCACTGGTAATGCATAGACTGGGTTTTTTTTTTGTTGTGGGGTTTTTTGTTTGTTTGGCTGCTTTGTTTTTTTGGGTTTTTTTTGGTTTTTTATTAAGATCAGGGCTGGCCCTGATGTCTTTGTTTCACACTACATTTAACATCTTCGACACCAAAGAGCTGTAAAAGGGTTAGGATGGTAAGATAAGCTCTTTGGGGTGTGATACCTTGTCCTGCATTTGGGTGCAGCACTCGACAGTTTGGTATTGCCTCTGGTTTCTGTGGTGTCTGGCCCTCTCCATGCACAGTGAATACCAATAATCTTTCCCTAGCTTTCATGGAATCTCACTGGTCAGGAACAAAAAAAACTGTTTGTGGAAAGGTTTGTTGGCATGGGAAATTTCTATTTGCTTCCCTTTTGTGTGTTTTGTTGTTTTTGCAGACTGTGGAGATGCAGGGGAGAGAAGGGAAAGCTTGTTTGTGTTGTTCTTAAGACAACTGACAGTACTGAAACATTGCTTTCTCCTGTGTGCTTTTTACATGCCCTGAGGCAAACAAGGTCCCTGCCCCACAGTCTTTCTGCTCTGATGAACACCATGTGTATGAGGAAGGTGAGGGTCTCTGGGAAATACAACTCTACAAATTTATGATCCCAGTGTTTCTTTTCCCTCCTCCTTTAAGAAGTGAATGTGCCCAGGAGACATTCAACTTTTTATATGTCTGCAAGACAAATCTGCCCTCCCACCCCCCCCATCTGAAAAGGACCACTTGGGGCATGAAAGGTGAAGGTGGCCTACATCCCTGCTCCTCTTTTCTGATAGCAAAGATGCCAGTTACTTACACCACCTACATTTTCCCCAGTGAGACCTTAATTGGAGTTGTTACCTGTGCTGCAAGGCTGCCAGTAAGAAATAATGATTGGTGAGACAGATGTGAATCCAAAGAGGTGGCAATGACATCATCAGTATCCTTATGTTAGTCATGTAAGAAACTACAGTTTTTACTTTGACTCTTCTGAGAAGTGATCTGGAGGGAGAGCTGGAGCCTCTTCCATGTTCTCGTACACCAGGGAGAGGGCTGGAACAATTTTTTAAATCTTGTACGTTTTTCTTAATCCTCTTGGGAAGGAAAAGTAACAAATCTCTCTTTATTTGGCCCTTTGCCACTTTTAGTCTGCCCTTGTTCATGACATGAGTCTTTTAATTTAGCTTCTATTACAATAGCAGTATTTCTGTTTGGTTTTTTTTGTTTGTTTGTTTGTTTTAACAAAGAACAGCAATTTTGGAACTATTCCGATGGCCAGAAGCAAGAAAGCACTTAACGAGGTGAAGAGGTGAGACCAGTAGTGAATGAGATGGTGGGCTGGAGCTGAGCTGAAACACTATTAATCATAACTTTAAGTTAGGCACAAGGTATTTTATGCAAAGTTGCATTAGGACAGGTAGTCCAGAAATAAATAACAGGAAACCTCGAAAGCATTTACACTGAGCAGTGTGCTCTTGATGCTCTGCTTGTTTAAGTGCAGACCTATTGATCTGAGCTGACTCTGCCAGGCGTGCTAGTGGAGGATCAGATCTGTGGAATTTTTAGTGGCATGTTAATTTTTTTGCTATGGTTGTCTTTGTCGTCACCATCATCGTCATCATCCTCCTAGTGTTTTACCGATGGTGCTGTGCCTGTGTTTGGCTGGAGGGTTCCTTGGTGCCAGGGATCTTCACCTATGTGGAAGGTGTGTTTCCTCTGTATGTAAATAGAACCACCGTGTCTGGTTTTAACATTGTGTCCTTTTTCTTTTGTGTGTGGTCTGAAAATGTTAGTTCTCTGGGGCAGAGAACTCTGCTCAGCTGTAAACTCCCACTTCCATCTCCCCCTGTGCTGCAAGAAGAACAGCTTCCCTCCCACCAAACTTGTGTCCCCACCTCCTTGGTCAGAGTTAAACCATCTCGTGCTATTGGATATCGTGCCACAAGTAGCCTGTTGAGGACTTGCTACACATACTGATGTGTTGCTACATTCCTGTCTTGATTTTTTTCCCTAATTGCAAAATATTTTTAACTTCATCTCCCTTTACTGCATAGGAATTAAATCTGAATGGAGGGGGAGGAAGGATGGTCTTGGATATTGCTTGCACTGAGCCACTAGTGCATGCAGTAGGGAGAAGGAAGGTGAGCCTGACCTTGTCTTTTGAGTGTATATAAAAATATATGGAGAGTTTAAGTCCTGGAAAATAAAGTGGAGTCACGGTTCTTCCAAGCACCGTGTCTGTATAATGTAATTAGCCTGATTTCTGGGTAGTACTTTGGTAGACCCTTGAACATCTGGAGTCAATGAGTTAACAAGTATCCTTTCCTCTCTCTGTTCCGGTACATAATATGAAGATTTGGTGGTAAACAGTGAAATCAAGTGGTTGTGGGAGGAGGGTATTATTTAAATTTTAATACTATTAAGTTATAACCAGGATGCAGTTGAGAGGTTAGTTTATTCACTGGGCTGGGCGGTTAAAATAATTGCAGGTCATGTGTCTAGCATCACAAATTTAAAAATCTCTGAGGGTTTCCTGATACTGTTCAGTTTGAGATGGTCATTCTTTCAGCATGCTGAAGAGAAGGAACAAGTTCTGCATGTGTAAAGGATGAGACCTTGCTCTCACAGAAGTGTTTGAGGCAGACATTTCAAAAGCATCTGCCAGTCTGGTTTCTTTTCCAAGATTCTCAGGTCTTCCTCTAGAGGTGTGGTTTGTGTGTATTGGTGACTGGAAGCAGGATTACAGGCACTTTGCAAGCTGCAGATTTGGCACTAAATACGGAAGGGTGGCTGCATGAGTGAGATGCTTCCTGGAGAAGCCAGATAGGATGGAAGATCCAGGCTGGGCTCTGCTGGCTGTTGGGTGCTGCCTGTCATGCAGCCTGTACCATGAGATGCTTGGAGGCAGGAGATAGCCTGAAAGTGGAGAGGTGCTTACAGATACTCATTCCAATCAAAATATAGCAAGAACTAAACAATGATAAACTGTACAGAAGCAGCTGGATTTTCTTTAGTCCTTGAACAAAAAATGAAACTAGGTGTGCTACCTTTGCTACGTTCCTGGTGTTATTTTTGGTAATCTATCCATTTTGCTTAGCAATAATTGACACCTCTACTTACTAACGGTGTGTTGTTGCTATTAATATAATTGTTTCTCATTCCCTGATCCCTTGTTTACTGTCTAGGTGTCCTGAAATTGGAGATGCTGTAATAAAAGGTCTATTTCGAATTTCAGAGCATAACAGGACAAAGAAGTGCTTAAAATGTAACTGCATCATTTGAGGACATTCAAGTGATCAGTGGTCTGCTTCCTTTGGTAGGAACTTGGACAAAAATGTTGGTTTTGCCCTTATATGAAATATAGATTGGTCTGCAACATTGGGTGTTCATCTGGCAAAGGCAAGTTACTCCTGTTGTTAAAACCTTTATTTTATTTTATTTTTTTCCCTTGACTTCTGCCATCCTGTGTGTCCTGGGAACACCACTGAACGAAGGCTTTTGCGAGTTACATGCCAGTGTTTACTCATCTAAAACAGGTTTCTTATGTTTTCTTTTGGTGCGGGAAAGACTCCCAGTCATCTTGACTTTTGAAATGTATCTATTTATTTATTTCCCTGGGGGTGTACGTTTGTGTGGTATCTGAGGTCTGGGGACTTCTCTGCTAGTCTGGCTTGGTGACCATCTGTTAGAGAAGGATCCAGCACTGACATTCAGACACCACAGGAGGCTGGAGGTGGTGGGAAGCCTCACTGCTCAAACCACTTGACTGCCCTTCCTCAGAGCACTTTGCCTTCATGTTTGCATCACCGTGTGTGTATGGGCTGAACTTGCTGGTTCAGGATGAGTAAGAGCTAGTGAGAATCAGTTAAATGGGAATAGAGAGACTAAAGTTACTTGTTTGCACTAACGAAGGACACAAGCTCTTTGTGAATGCGTTCAAGGCTGCTGGGTGTTTCAGCTGCTGCTGGACTGTGAGAACATTCTGCAGTGTTTTAATACATTAAACCTTGGAAAGAGCAGGTTTCCTTCCTGATGGTCTCTTATTGTTTATCTACAAATGTTATTATTTCCCTTTCTTTTGTGCTTCTGGCACACGGGCTGACCAGTGGGAGGACACTGCCTTATTTTCTGTCTGTCTTTGCCTGGCAGACCTGTCATGCAGTCCTCAACCTACCATGTGGTCCCGTCAGGCTAAGGCTGATGCCAAGACAGAAGCTGACAGGAGTGCTTAGAAACTAAATGAGATTCAAAAGGTGGAACAGAAGTACTGGATCAAACCCACAGTGTAATGCTGGGGAGCAATATGTGCTGGGGAGCAATATGTGCTGGTGAAATGTTGGTTTAGATATTGAGATATTGGACATTTTAACAGGGCTGTTTTGTTTTGTTTTTTCTTTTTTAAGTTAGTTTTTTGTGGGGTTTTTTTTGTTTGTTTTTCTTTCTTTCTTTTTTTTTTTCTTTCCCCTCCTTTTTCCCAGTGTCTGCACTTGGACATTTGCCTTTTAAATAAATAAATACCTGGCTGTAGTTTGTAGTGGGCTGGTTGTTTTTCCTTATTTCCCATGGTAAATTGTTTCCATCCATTGGCAGTGCTGATGCATAGACGTAATGCATCATCTGGGGATAAGGTACAACATCAGTGGTGTAAAGGAAACAACAGCGGTGCCCACTGATTTGAGCTGAGAAATAAAAAAGAGGAAGAAATATTTATCTTTTGCCATGTAACTCATTAAAGATCCCTTCAGTTCAATATTTGTTTATTACTTTCGGATGAAAGTCAATATTTAAATGAAAAATGTGGCTTTTATTAGTTCCTAGATGGCTCCTCCTGAAAGCTGGGTGCTCTTATGCTGCAGCAGGGGAGCAAATGTATTGCAGGTCTGTTCAGGAAAAGTATTGCTGTAGTGCATTCGTCATCAAGAAGTAACAGCTGAGTTGTTCATTAATACAACAGTTTGAGTCCACGGACTACTCCTTCCACTGAGTCGCAACTTAAATTAGGCTCCATTTGATGGCTGGAACTATGTGACAATGCCTTGTTTGTGCTCTATAAATATGTAAATCTTTCCACTCAGTTCTTCTCTTTTTTTTTTTTTTTTTATTTTTTTTTAATTTCTTGAGCGCTCTACCTCATTTATCTGATACACAACTCCTTAATCGTCCTGCATGTTTCAGTGTTTTAATATATTTGGACAAGGGCTACAATTTCTTTTTTTCAGAGGAAACAGTGCAGATTTGTTCTTTTGTTTACTGCCAACTCCAGAGTAAACTCCAGCTCTGATCTGCTGATAGCTGAAGGCTGGTAAAGGAAGAATTATACAACAGGAATGTGAGGAAATAACTCCATTCATTGCAGTTTCAGAACCAACAGAGAAAAGCCTGTAAGTTGCAGTTACCATTTCAAAGTAAAAAGATTTCTCCTCCCCACCCAGAGCTCAGCTTGGTATTGTGTAGCTAACTATAAGATGTGTTTGTTAAGAGAGAAAACAACAGACAAAAATGTTGTCTTATGGCACAAAAGAAATAAAGATTGATTAAGCCTGTTTTGTGACTTATTGCACAAAGTTTTATTGTGCAGACCGTGGAAACAGGGAATCTGATTTCATTTTTGTGGTCTTGTGTATGATAAACATTTTGTACTGGTTGATAGAAGTTTTATTTTCACTGCTTGTCTTTGAATGTGAATGTCTAAACTTCCTCACCAACCAGAACAGACTTCCTTACTTTGGTCTGTTACATGTGCTTTACTAGAGATTAAAATAAAAAGCTTACTTCTGAACTGCAACCTGCTTTAGAAGGCTCACAGCAAGTTGTGCTCAGATATCAGCATCACCGTTTAGCTCAGAGTTGGCCCATGGAAAAGAGAGGCTGCTGAGTCTGTGTGGTGGCAGCAAACTGTTGATCTTGTGAGGACTTGAGGTGTGCTTTTGTGGCCATGTCTCAGTAGGCAAAGGGATATATATATTTTTTTTTTTATTTTCAGACCTTTATGGTCCAATTAAGCTTTGTTAATGTGATGGAGTAGATGGTTTTAAGATACTCGTGCTACTTCTTGGCCAGTAGTTGTAGGGAGATGTAGGCTGTTATTGGTGGTAGGCTGTCCTTGACCCAAATTCTTTCCATACAAATTGTTTATGAGGTAGAAACACAATCCTCTTATAAGTGTGAATGTGCATTTGATCAGGATGTAACTGTAAGGGAAGGGTTCTTTTTATTTTGGCCTGCAAAGATTTAGTGGCCTTGTGGCAGAGGATACTAGAGATGTCACGAGCAGTTGCAAGCTACACCACTTAAGTTGAGAGTAAAATATAACCTTTAAGTTTTATGTAAAATATTGAGCTAGGTGAATTTATTTAAAAAAGAAAAAGAAAAATTGATCCTGGGGGAATTTCTAAAGCTGGGAGGGTAAAATTTACAAGTTTTGACATGGATAAAACAGTAAAACGTAGGTGTGACTCTCCCTGTCTCTTTCTGTTCAAGCTTGTTAGAAATGTTATGTGTCAGAGAACCTGCATAATGCTAGGCACTGGTTTTAGTGATACCTGAATACTTACCCTAGTTCCGTGGGTAAAAGATCAGCATTCAGCCCTTTATTATGCCACACGTGTATCCTGTTTTACAGGCTGAGTTGCTTGGAGTTGACAAGTTGGAGACCTTGATTGAAATGGCCCATGTTAATCTTGTTCAACATTTGTAGCTTTTATTTCTTTTTCTAAAGAAAGATTGACTCTTCTCTTTTGATAACCTCCGAGGCACTCGCTTGCAAATAAATGTAGTCTTGCAAAAAGAAAAAAAGACTGTTCTTAATAATGAGAAGGATATACTCAAATATGCATCTAAGCAACTGTATACATTTACATAGATTTACTTAGTCTTCATTTTTATGCTTTTATGAAAGTGATGGATGACTTATTACATGATTAATCTTTCAGTTGTGATCTTTTTCAAGCTGCTTTTGGGGGGAAATTGGAGTTTGATTGTAATGCGGAGAACAAAAGTGATTTGCTATTTTTAAGCTAATAAGCAATATTAAATGTGCTGAGCATTTAGGAAAAAGATCTCAGCCCGATTTGTGTTTATAACCAAGCAGTGTAATGTGGCCTGTACTAAACAAACAAAACTGATGGTGACTTGAAACTACGCTTGTCAAAGCTGTGGAGCTGGGAGATCTTGGCCTCCCACGCCCACTTCTTGTTTGCAGGCTGGAAGAAAAAAGAACAAGTTTACTTGCTTTTTTTCAGTTCCTAATTGTTTCTCAGCCTGGACTGAAGTGATCATACTGAACTAAGCTGAGTAATTTGAAATGAGGAAAATAATTCTCCCTTCTTGCAGAAGATGCTGTCGCTGTCAAAGTCTGGCTTATTGCATAAATGGACTGGTTCCAGTTGCTTTGTCACTGATTGCAATTTATTTCTTTAATGTGCTTTGGAGTTTCAGCAGCAAACATACTTCTTTTGATAATTGTTTTTTAAATTATCTTATTAACACCTAAGAAGCCATTACTCCAAAAAAATGATTTCAGGTATCTTTAAATCAGATTAGCTAATGCTAAAATAAAATTGTGCTTTTAATTGTTTTCATGTTCAAACGACTTGGTTGCAGAAGGGAAATGTTAGAATTAACCTGTCTGTTAGCACTCTGGGAATAAATGTAGGACAGTTCACGATACACCGAGACGATGTGTTTTGAGCTGCGTGCTGTTACCCATTTGGCATTTTCAGAAGCCAAGCGGAGTTTTAATGTGCGTGGCTTGTTTGCATCTGCTGAGCTAGCAAGGTGTGCAACCTTACGCTTGTGGCGCGTTCTCTCCTGAGCTTACCGCGGGTTTTCCACTGCTTAGTGAATGGTTTTCTGCGGTGAGTGGCGGGACTCTGCGTTTTACAATATTTCCCTTTTATGGTCTAAGGAAACACAAATTGAGATAGATTGTTTTGTTTGTTAAGAGATCTATTTTTCAGGCAAAGCTCAGCAGTGTAGACAGTCTATAGCCATTTCTGTACAAATAAAATTAATACATCATTCTGCGAAACGAAATGGATTCGAGCGAGTTACGTGCATTGCAGGCAAGGTAATGGGAGCTACAAGTGTACAAAATGACCCGATTCCTAAAGAGCAGAGCATCATTTCTGACACAGACATTTTTTGTAATGGTTGTTTTCTTTTCAGTGTTTCTGGCATAGAGGTGTAACAGCGTTTTGATGACTGCCAGGAAACCCTGCGAACTAAGCACAGACGAGGTTAGCGACCATTCAGCTCAACCAAAGCAAGCTGTATGGTTTTCTGGAGGGGAGCGATTGGAGGAGAGAAGAACAGAAGATGACAAAGTGCAGGATCAGCTTGGTGAATGAGATGGGTTTCATAACTATATGGGAGCCTCATGTGGGACTTTGACAGTTAATGCCATAGTGGGGCCTTCTCCTTTTTGTGTTGCTTTCAGTCTGAGCCTGGTACCATGCTGGCTGTCACCACAAAATTAGAAAATAGCAAATCTCCATAGAATGGTTGAGTTGAGAAGCATCTCTGAAGATCATCTAGCCCAGCACCCCAGATCAAGACAGAGCCAACTAGAGCTAATCGCTCGGGATTTTGTCCAGTTGGATGTTGTACTTAAAGCCGTGCTTGGAGCTTTGCTCTCGTCTGCGTTAACATCTTGTTGACCTTGTTGGCATTGAAACTCTTTGCTCCATTTGGCGTTGCTTTCTGCATAGCGTTATAATGCGTGATTTAGTGTCTCATTTAAACAGGACATAGTGGTTTGTGAACTTAAGAGTGGGATTATGCAACCTCTCAGTTTTGGAAAGAGCTGATGGTATAGAGGAGAAATGGTCTACTGCAGTAATTTATTGGTTCTTTATGTTTCTTTGTGAGCATTTCTTGTGAAACTGCTTATTGGCTGCAAACCGTAAAGAACTAGCTGAAGTTACAGTGGCCTCGAGGCTGCTCTAACTTAAACTAGAAGCCAAAAAGTGCCATAGCTGAGTAAGAGCAAAGCTTTCCCTGGGAAAGGAGCCTGTACCCTCTTCTGTACCAGTCGAATCACAATCCAGGTTAGATGGATGTATAAGACTAGTGAAGCTTTCTACTCTAGCCCTCTACACAGTTTTATTTATGTCCTCCTTGCTCTTACAAGTATTAGAATGGCACAGAGTCCAACTGTTACTTGGTCTGACTTTAATGTACAGCATTGTGTGGTGGATGCCCTGCAGTAAAAGTTGTGCTTTGGTTATTGTAGCACTTCTGAAACCCTTCTGCAGTAGTGGTCACGCGATGAAACCACACTGTGAAAGAGTTTTCCCTCTAAGTCTTCCTACTGGTATGAAGTTCCTCCAAGGCCCTACATGTCTGAGTGGCTCTCACAGTTGCTGTGTGTACAGTTGTCTTGTTGGCGTTTTGCCTTCTCGTTACCCATCGCAGTGGCAGAACCCGGGGGCTGTCGAGGCTCGTCCCCAGCACAAGCTCTGTGTTTGTACGCAGGGAAAGCCTTGGGTCTGAGGAAGGAGCAATGTCTCTAAGGGAGGGGTTTGCACCGAATCACTGAGCTATCATCCCCTGGTAGCTCTTACCCTGTGACAGGACAGAAATACTTTTCATTTGCATAGGAGTGTGAAATCAGCCTGGAATGACTAATGTAAAAGGACTTTGTGTGTCCTGTACCCTTTTGAATGGCTTTGTTCGTTCAGACGGTGGTTGAATTGTAATCTTAGGCGATGATTTAAATTTGAAATAGTCCCAAAACAATATAGTTATCTATCAGCTTTAAATGATCTCGTGAAGCAGTGTATTTTGAATGGTTATCACATTGTAAAGGTGATCTCAACCTAGTTATTGGTGGAAAACAAACCAAACAGAACTGATAAGCAGTATGTGCAAAATGATTCACTTAAGAGTGTGTCCTTTTGTACATGAGCATATGCTTTAAATTAATTTTCTTCTGTGTTTATAGCATAAAACTGAGTCTTTAAAGTGATACAACCTTGGCTGTTAATCCATGTTTGATAGTCTTCCATGGCATGTTATTGCTGTTTATCTGCTTTTGAGAGCCCACTGACTGGAACATAACCATGCCATTTTCTTATGGATTTGTAGATGGCCACGGTAAATGGCTCTATCTTTAGGTGCAGACTCTGGCGGGATAACTGAGGGTGTATTTGGAGGATTATAGCAAAGCAGTTGATGAAATTCCTGGCCTCAACTCAACAGTTCCCACCTCCAGTGTTGTGGAAGTTGGTGTAAACTTGCTGAGTGTGGTCCAAGTTCAGGGGAAAACCGAAAAAAACCAACCAAAGCCCCCCCATCTTTGAAGCCAGATCATTTTAGTTATATTCATGGCTCCCAGACAGTTGCAGTAGTGCAGCTATGGGGTGGTTAATTTCCAAGTTGGAGTAGAAATTACTGACTTCTTAACCTTTCTTTACTGCCCAGGAGAATGGTCAGATGATTTGATCTTGTTGTGCAGATAGGAGTAATTTTATTTGTAAAGGTATGAGGTGTGCAAATAGCAACGGTGTTAACCTTTTTTCAAAACTAGAGGGAAGGGTTATCCTGTGTGTTTTCCTTGTATCACGTTTTGAATATTACATTTGCTCATTTTATGTTTTTAATTCCAACAGTAACGTTTTTTTCTCCTTTACTTGCATTTGAAAAAACTCAGTGACAGGAATAGAACAGTTCCTGGATTCAAAATAGAGTGGTACTTTTCCCTTGGCTTGTTTAACCATATTACTGATTATACATTCCTTGCAGGATCAGCACAGAGAAAAAGACAATGAAAGAATTTCATGGTGCTCCTTAAATGAGTCTTATATAAAACAAAGTTTAAAATGAATTAGGACCTATCTTTTAAGCACTTGTCAAATGTTCTCAGTGTCAGGTTTTCTTCCCACTTAATGTTCACTTTCTATCAAATCTAATGTAAGGTACATGATAATATTTTCAAAATCACCTAAGTCCCATTTAAAAACAAACAAACAAAACCAAACAAAAAACAACCTCCTTAAGCACTTGGTACCCCAAGGCTCATTGGAAGCCAATGGGGCTTACAGTCTGAAATGTCTGGTGCTGTTGGAGGGTGAGACACTTTGGGGTTTTAAAAAAAAATTGCCTCCTGGACAGACTAGCTGCTGGCATTCAGGACGAGAGCCTGGGAAAAATGCACCAATGGGAGGGGAGGCCGAGTGTGACCGCTCACGCAGGCGAGAGTCGTGATGCGTTTCTGAGAATCTGTTTAGCAAATCAAACTGGAGGTGGTTTTGTTCTCTCCCCACATAACCCTGTGGGTTAGGGGACTCACTCTGTTCCGTTTCTCCAGCAGTGCAGCATCAGGCCCCAGCACAGCCCCACCGTGCAGCTGGAATCCCTGCAGTCAGCAGGCGCTGTGCGCTCGGCCATTCCAGGGCGTCCTGGCTGCCCCCCTGTGAGCTGGGGAGATGCTGCTCGTGCTCTTTGCAGAGGAGGAAACTGAGGCATGTAGGAGGGTGAGTGGCATATCCATCTCACCAAGCACGTCTGCAGTAGGACCTGGCTTTTTTTCTGGGTCCTGCATCCTCTCTGCCGCTAGAACTGTCTCTCTTCAGTGGGAGAGATGAAGGCTGTGTTTTCAGTCCATGTTTCTATTAGCCGCTTGAAGTCCTTGTCATCCAGCTGCTGCTGCCTTTTGCTTCTGCCTTTTCTGTTTGTAGTTTTTGTGGGCTTGTTAGTGGAGGTGTGCTCTGTCGTCTTGGCTTAAACCTTGGGAGAGAAATGGGAGTTCAAAGATGTCTGTTTGAGCTTCCAGTAATAACAGCACTTTTCCCAAGAGTCAAAAGACCAACCAGGAGTGTACTCGTATGTGTGGCTGTTCCGCACACACGGATCTGAACGTGTGTGTATAATGGATGTGTAGGTATATGTGTGTCATCCCAAAGTCAGAGCACTCTTGAAATGGAAATCGCCTCAGCTAGAAATGAGAGGTAGCTCGTGCTGACAAACAAACCCACATGGTTTTAGGGGCTCTAATAGCCGTGCTTCAGGACAGAGAACGTCTCTCTTCCAAGTATCCTTCAGATGACAGCTGCCACAACGACGGCTGAATGTGAAGAATACATTTTCACATGGCTGTATCCTCGGCACTGGGAAGACTCTGGAGCTCAGAACAATAGCAGAATACGGAGCTGCCAGCAGGGAGTCTGAGTGGACAAGTATAATCATGCACTGCTCAGCTTTCAAGGAAATTACAGTTAGTGCACTGACTTGCTCATAATAGTGATGCATTGTTTAGCTTAATAACTTATCAGCTCTCCAGGAACCAGCTAGTGATCACTGTCATCATACGCTGCTAATCATTCTGTTCTCAAATTGTCCCAAAATGAACTAAGGACCTGTCACATCACCTATTAATCTGGCAAACCGAGTGCACTATAATTTAATTATTATTTTTCTTCAGGCTAGAAGGAAGAATGTTGCCCACTTTCTTTGTTCTCTTGTTTTGCATTATCTTTAGCGTATGTAATTGTGAATGCAGGGCTGTTTTAATGTCAGGTTGAAAGGACATTGTCGAATTGTGTTGGGATTCTATTTTTTATATTTGTAGAGTTGTTGTTAAATTGCTGCTTTTTTGTGATCACTACTAGGGAACTGAATCTGAAACCTGCTTTTTAAGGAACATTTGTTTTTTATAAAGCATTTGGAGCAGGGGGTGATTTTTTTTTTGTGGTGCTTGTCTGCAGTACCTAGGCTCCTGCCAATCACTATTAAATGTACCCTGACAAGGGCCCTCTGTAGTAGCAAAGAGTGATTATCCCTCTTAGACAAATGTGGAATTTAGGCAGGGAAGATTGAGTGATTTACCCACAGGCACGCAGGGAGCTGTGGAAGAACAAGAAGGAGGAAGCTGGTTTGAGTCCTGATCCCAGTAGGCTGTATATTCTTGCTGAATGCATGCTGGCTCCTTGTCAAAAGGTTATTTGTGAGCTCTGAGCTGCTAGCACTGGAGCATTTCTTTTGAAGCAAAAGTGGCCACTGATACACAAATAGATTTTTGCTAGATAATATATCTGAACCTGTTCTTTGAGATAACGTTTTTCAACTCTTCTGACTCTTACTGCTGTCGCTGCTAATTTTTCCTACTAGCTGGAGAACTGGGGACCAGGCATTGCCATCTTATTTTGTACTTTAGGTGCCCGATTTTGTGGCTGTGGATGGAAAGCTAAAGCTTCCTACATCAGGATCAGTCCGCACAGCAGTAATGTATCTATAGCTTTAGAGGAGGTAGCTTGGAGCAGTCTGGTGCTGTGACCAGTAAAACACAGAACTTGGCACGGACTAAGTGACCAAGTGTTTACGCTGTTCCTAGATGTATTTCTTTTTTGGTCTGTGAGAGCCCTTTTTTTAATGCCATGGCAGCAACAATGGTCAGGTGCCAAATAAATCCCATTCTTGTGGACCTCTGCAAACCAGCTTTGTTGGTTAACATTTAGGTGAAAGATTCTAGAACAGTGCAAAATACCAAAGCTGTGGGGACGCATTTTTGTGGCTGGTAGTGCAGAGGTGTGCAAGTCACAGTGGGGGAGATCTCCAGCCTGTTCCATACTTGGGGCTGAAATGATGCATCTGTTAAAAGGGGAGGGGGAAACAGATGGATGGGCCCAACAGAAACCAGCCTCCTTGCTGTTCAGAATAGTGCAGGGAGCTGCAGGATAGTATTGACTGATCTCAGGAATTGTACAAACAGTAGGATGGGCTATTTTTATTAGACCTGGATGAATAAACCAGGATTTAAATGAAGCCCTGAGCATTTCTGTGTTGGTTTTGTTGGTTTTTTTTTTGTTTTGTTTTCTTTTTATTTCCCAAGTTATTTGAGGTGTTTGATTTGGTTTTGCCTCTCCCGTGTCTGTCTTGAGAAAGACAATTGTATCTCCTGATCAGTGACGAGTGGAATTAAAATAGGAAGGAGCCTTCTGCTGCAAGATTTATTGCCTGGCACATCTACGTTGTCTGATGAAGTGTCATCTTTTGTTATGTTTTGAGAAGATGCTGCGTGACTGCGATATTGCTGAACTGCATGAGAAAACATTTGGCCTCACCTATTCTTGTCAACTATGGCAGTATTCTTCTAGCTCAAACCATATAGGCCTTTGTGTATAGTATTGAAAAAAATAGGTGTAGCCTCTGCTAATAAGCAGAGGAGTTCAGGTTGTTGTGAAATGGTGGTCTCCACAGAGACTTAGCTTTGCATACGCTTCAAATACATCACCTGTTTCTGGCAGCGAGAAGTGATAAAAATGATGAGTAAGTTTTGTCTTGTCCTCAAGTTTCATAATAAGCAAATACCTGAAGCTTACAGGTGTGGCTTTCTCTTTTCCATGGGAACATTTTCCACGTCTCCAGGAGTTTGCTGTCTTCCTTTGGAAACAATAGTTCGGGCAGTTTCCTGCTTCAAATAAGCCCTGTTTTATTGGGTCCAGTTGCTCTTGGGCCAACAAATGGCATTCAGCCCAAACTCCAAGATTGTACCAGTTCACTCTCTCTCGCATTGTACCGAGCTGAAAAGCATTGCCAGGTGAAAAAAATAGAATTGAATAGAATTGACTTGGAAAGCCAAAATCCTGGTATGAAATAATGCCAGTGTGTACTTAAATACAGCATAACCACCGTGGAAGGAGTCACCTTACTGTTTGTATTGAAATACGGCTCACTTGGGAGTTATGCTTGACCAGAGCGTTTTCTTGCAACAAGTATTTCTTTCTTTACCATGCCTACAAATACGAGGGTGGAACTATCAATATTCAAGCTAATAATTTTTTGTTACAAATCTGCCTGAGATGCCCTGATAACCCAGTTAAACCTGAGATGACCTGATAAACCAGCCTGGCGAAGTCAACAAGTTTCTCTTCGTTGCTGTCAGTGAGTTAAAGCCCAGGCTGAAAAACTCAGGTGAGAAGCAATGTTTCTGCAAAATCGTGTTCATGCAAGTTGGACATGAGTCCACTGGAGGTTTTTGGGGAAGTAACCCTTTTTGCTGGATGTAGCATGCATTAGGATTCTTGGATTAATTCATGTTTTATTAAAGCCAGCTCTTGATTATCTCTAGGTGAATTGTCTAAGTGGTGAAGTTCCTGTACTAAAGGGACAAAACATCCTGTCTGGATCTAGCTGAGCAGACTGAAAGCAGCACTGCATTTTGTTGTTGATGTCCCAGCTCAGAGAACTCAGCAGACACCAGGATTGCTGACTGTTTTTTCCCCAACAACACGTTCCAGACTTATTTGTGTGATTTCTGCTACTTAAGGTTTTATTTTGCCAAGGCTCCCCCATCCCTTTGTTCTGCTAGATAACTGATGGTTACATTGCTACCATCCTGTTGCTCAGCAGCTCCACCATGGCTTGAGGCTGTTGTGTGTTGTGTCGAGTGTGACAAGGCAGATCCTCTGCGTGATGGTTGCCTGAGTCTTGCTCTTTAACCTCTTCCCATGATATTGTCACCTTTGTGGCTGGATTGCATTTAGTGCTAGTTTGTTGAAGAAAAAAACCCCTGATGGCTCTGTGCCATCGTTTCAAGGAATGGCTGTTCACCAGACTCTTGATGGAGAGGTTTAAGAAGAAATTATTTTGCTCCTTGGGCATGAAAATGCTGGTTAAGAGTGTAACTGGCACAGGACTACCTTTGCCTGGGAGTCTGGCCAGACAGAAATTTTTTGTTTCCATTTAAGGCCTGGGTCTGCACCCTCAGTAGTCTTTTTCATAGATGTTTTGTTTACAGCTCTCAGGAGCAAAATGTGATGCTTCGCACTGAGCTTAGCCCATGATGCCGCAGAACCTCACTCCTACTGCTAGGCAATAGTGGGCTGGCTGCCATGCTGGGAGAGGGAGGATGCAGGGAAGAAAGGGTGTTAGACTTAACCAAGGGTCTAGGAAAACTTGCATGTGAATTTTGGGGGTTTTGTGTTGACCTTTGTTTTCTGAAATTCAGGGGAACATCTTCTCTACGCATCCGTTGTGTAAGCCTAGGTGGAGTGTTGTTTTGACTGGGTACAGGTCGCAGTAGTGCTGACCTCTTTACACCACTTTTGTCTAGAGCAGGGAAGACAGAATTTTACTAGTGCTCAAATAATTTCAGGGAAAATATCTGATCATTTTATCTTCAAGTCTCTGTATAAATTCAGTGCCTCATTTTGTCCTTTTCTCAGATGCCTTGTACAGTTGCATTACAGCTGGCAGGGATACAGGCCCATTTCCCTCAGAACAATACTCTGGTTTGAGGAAGAAGTTAACAGGAGCATGGGTCGACGTTGAATGGGTTTTGGTACACAATGAGCAAACAAAGCCCATGTAACGGGAGGAATCGTCGTTTGATCAAAAGCAGTGGCTGCATCAACATTATTGTAATTGGAAGGGACAGACTTTGTCCCTATCTGCTGATAGATTTGAGTGTTACTTTCTTTTTCTAGCACAACTTATGTTCAGTTCTTTATGGTTCTTTAAGTAGGAGATGCTGCCCACTGCTCACGCAGCTTTAGAATGAAGCCTTATGCACCAGCTAAAACTCCACAGCAGTTGTAGCTTTGCTTGTTACAGCCTCAGATGAAAAAAAAACAGAAATTCAGTAAGTTATGCTTCAGCTTCTCTTTGGACAGGTCAGCAGTGCCTGACTTGGATTACTGTTGTGGAGAAAGCTTGTCTGTGATTTGATCTAAAAGATTTTTCCCTCCTCCCTCATTTATTCATCTGAGCGCATAATGATTACTTTGACATTGTGCGAGCTGGTTCCCATGAAGGTAACTCCCTTCTCTGCAGACAGTGGCCTGGCACTGTAGCTTCCCAGGAAATCTATTAAAACTGCTTCACCTTGGCCTGTGAACCTTCACAAGATGTAACACTGCTTTTAAGCTAGTAGTAGATTTCTGTCCAGGCTTGCAGGCTGACAGAGCGACAGCAACCAGCTCTGTGAAGCCATTTCTAGTGTTTTTACCCATTCATTTGGATGGCTACATGGAGTCTTCTCCTGAAACGTTTGTGTGTGTAGCAGCCTTCTCCTTCTGCAGATGACAGGCTGGGACCATGTTCCCTTCTTGATGTCATGTAGAGTATCAGTGACGTATAGTTATGAGTCACCAAACTAGTGAATGTTGTGGCTGTGTCCAGGGTTGGGAAGGGTTATTGTTCAGAGACTGGCTTCAGTGACACGATCTGATGTCTTGGTTAGCTGATCCAGTGCTGGCTTTTTCAAAACCTTGTAATATCCTCTGTTTTCTTCCATAACTAACCTTTTTTCTTGGTCTGGATTGTTGGTCCTTTAGATAATGATATCTGTCATCAAAACAGTTTCTAGTGCTTGGAGAATATGCACAGACTCTTCTCTATGGGCTCCTAGCTGGATTTGTTCTCTTGGATCATGCTTGAGAGTCCAGGAGTGCTTGGGGGCTCATGGATTGTGTTTTTCATTTTCAGAAAAAGATTTTGGTCCCTTTGCTGACAGTTTGTCTTTAGCTTGCCACCTTTTGAAATCGTCTGCAAGTCCCGCAGTGACAATCCATCAGTCTGCTGTACTAGACAAGGAATAAGTGACATCACTTGTTTCAACATATCATAGCTGTTATGCTTTGCTCCCTCGAGCCCTGGAAAGTTGTGTTATGTCAGGGTGTGTGGGAGAGGGTCGTGTGTATCGCTCCTGTTGAGAGAACGTCCTTTTGAGTCCGTTATCTTTTACATCTCAGGCCGTGGTGGTATTTGGCTCTTCCCAAAGAGTGCTGTTGCAAAGAAACGCCTCTTGCACTCAGCTGGCTAAAGCCTTTGCTGCTGAAGCAATGGGATTTATTTGTCTGATGCAGGTAGGTGAGCTTCTTTGGGCAGAGACTGTCCGTGAGAGAGGCCGGAGTGCAGGCTGGAAGCTGTTTCAGTACAGATGGTAGAGTAGTGGGCAGGATGAACGCTGTGCACAAGACCTTGAAGTGACAGGCTTGATACAGGAATTACTAAATCATGTTTTTTCAGCCTTTGTTTTGCAGAAGGTTAAACTTTGTAATTGCAAAGCCTTTTGTTTTCTTTCTCCCTCTCTGCCTCCCTCATGCACAAAATAATTTTTTCCCTTCATCTTTTAATTCTTTTTCTGTAGTCTGCAGAAAGCAAATTCCTGCAGAATTCCTGGTGTGAAGATGGAGACCGAACACTGGCGTGTACTGCTCAAGTAGGAGCTGAAGCTACAGCTGTTTCCTAGTCTCCAGCACAGGGCTCTTGCAATGTATAGCTGGTGGGAGATTCCCTAGTGAAGCCTCCCAAGGGCAATGTGTCCTCTTGCTACATCACAGTCCAGTTGTGTGCCTGAGTGCCCAGTGTGGGAGAAGGCAGCGCTATAGGGGCTGAGCAGGCAGCGCCTGGGTAGCGACTACAGAACTAGGAACCAGGATTCCCAGTTTCTATTCTTAGCTCAGTAACCAATTCATTGCAAAGCCCTTTGCAAATCATTCAGGCCTAATCCTGCACATACAGCAGCCCCCAATAAAGTCTGTTTTTTTTTTTTTTCTCCATTGGGAGCATAGGAGCAGTTTCTTAGCTGATGTTTTTCCCTCAGGAATGAAAATCAACATCTTTATGCAGAAAGTATGATAATTTGTTAATGTTTGTGAGGCAGTAATGTGGGCAGCACTGTGTGATGTGTTGACCTGGCATCCATAAAGGGGTATTGATTGATTGCTGTTATCAGCTGGATCTTTGGAGCATGAGATTTTTGGCCTCTCATCAGAATACACTTCTCCGTGATTATAGAGGATAATGCTGGAAATGCCTCTGCACTGGGCTTGCCACATGTCCAGATGGCAAGGTCAGTGTAGCGTGGACCTTGCTCAATTGCTTTGTATGTCAGGATAAGTGCTGGTGCTTCTTTCTCTCTTTATTGTACTGGCTCAGCAAGAAATTGAGGAGTCCTGTGGCTATCAATAAATTCAGGCAGTGGGAAATGAATACCTCCAGTGAACTCTGCTTTTATTGCAGATTAATTTTTTTTAATTTAAAATTAATTTCCCATCCATTTGCAAAGGTGAAGGGGAATGCTTGTTTTTGTCTGGTACTTTTGCTTTAAGATAATCTGAGCTGCAGCCTTAAAAAGAAATGGAGTTCAAAATATTCTGGGCTAGGAGTAAATTTCTGGAGTATTTTATAAGGTAAAAGGGCACAACAGAAAGACACTATCATGTCCTAAACCCTTACAATCACATTTGATTGTGCTGTATTTTGTAGCATGTGCAGTTCTGGTATCTGCCGAGTGCAGCGTCTTGCTCTGCTGGTTTGTCTGAGGCTTTATTTTCCTGGTGTGGGGACAGAGGTGGATTAATCTACAGAGCTGTTGGCAAAAATCTGTTAGCAGGCTTTTCAGTGGGGGATTGGCTTGAAAAAACACCGCTTGAATTTTGTGTCGGTTGAGTTTTTAGTAAGTGTTGGAGAAAGTATGGTCCCTTCGTAAACTGTGTTCTGAAAACACAGAGCCTTGTAGTGATTTTTTTTTTTTTTTTTTTAATTTATTTTTTCCATTTTTTTTCCTCCCCCTCCTTTCTCCTCTTAGGAGATGTTTGTTAGTGTAGTGGCACTCCTGCTGTGAAGGGGCAGCTCTGTCCCAGTGCTTATATATATTTGACGAACAGGGTTTTAAAAAGGGCAGGCTTGCTGGATAAATTATTTAGGTAAAATAAGAGGCAGAGGAGCAGAATTATTACCTCACGTGCCCCTCAGGCTGGGACAGCATCCTTCCTTCCTCTCTCCCCAGCGAATGAAAATATTGTCCTGACTTGTACAGCAAGTTATTTCTGGGAGCCTGGAGGGCCGTGGTGCAGAACATCATAGTCAGTAGCCCATAGTTAGAAGCATGAAGATGACTTTTAGTTTTCTGGGAGCTACATGTCTGTACCTTTAAATACACACACAAATCTATTGGTGTCTCTCTAGCTTTACAGTTTATCTGATTGTCTCTGACCGCATGTGAGACTGTGGACTGGAGCTGCCACCAGGGCTGGTGGCTCCTGGTCCTCACAGTGTGTCCCTGGGTGGAGCTCCTGCCAGTGCGTGTGCCCAGCCCGGCACTGGGGAGCATTCCATCCACAGAGAGCCTCTGAGACTGGTGCACTACAGCTGGGTCTGTCTGCCCCTCATAATGATAGTACTACTACTGTGTGTCCTTCTGCTCCTGCAGTCACCTTGCAGTTGTGCTTTGGAGCCCTAGTGCAGGAGGCTTTTATTCTTTAATGTGGTTGTCCTGGTTTTGTTCTAATATTTATCTAAACCTATTTCCCCATCCTCGAGGTACAGGAGTCTCTTGCTTTCCTGTCTGTGCTTAATCCCTCTGTCAGTTGCTAGATCCCTCCTGCCTTGAAGGGAAGGCTCTGGGCAGGATCCTGTTTGCTGCTGTTCTGCCTGAGGGCACCAGTAGCCCCTCTGGGGAAAGTATGGGACGTTGGGGGGCAAGTTGGATGGTGTGCTTGTCTTGAGGAGTCAGAAACAGATGTGAGCTTCCTGTTTTCTTCCCTCTCCTTTGCAGAGAGGGTGGCAGCCTCGAGTGCTTCCCACCCCAGCAGAACGTGAGGGCTTGTCCTGGACAAAATGGGCGTTAGAAAAAGGACCAGGAAAAAAGCCTTTGCTCTGCTTCTCCTAGTGCAGCATTAGACATGCACCTTAAGATACACTTAACTGTAGCCCAGTGTTGATGAAGTTGTGCTCTTGGTGCTTTTAGTATTTTGACTGAAGCCTGCCCAAAAACTAATGGAGGCTCTAGAGCTCCTTTGTACACTGATAACTTTTTTCCATGATTTTTACTGTGTTTTCAGCCATAAAGCAATTTTTTCATTTTATGTTCATTTCCTTTTGCTGACACTAGAGCATCATATGATTTAGGGCTTTGTTTTGAAGCTTGATAGGAAGGCTAATTACTTCCTTCTTGCATCCTCTCAGTAAAAAAAACATTAGACTTAATCTTTCAGAAAAGAGAAAAGTGAGGAAAAAATTTTTAAGTTCATGGAAGGTTTTGGTAAGTCCCCAAGATCTGAATTTGTTTTTCATAGTGTGATGACAACAAAGCATTAGGAGCTAACCTCCAAACTCCACAGCTTTGTCTGCGTGGATGCAGTTCTCTCTCTTTGTCCTCACTGGGTCTAATTAAGCAGTTACAATTCAGGCTGTAGCTGAGTACTTTTGGTAATTAGGGGTATGCTGTGGGTAGTTATCGTTTATATAAAAGTCAGTATAGATTTGTCCTGTTTCAGTCCTGTGACTTGCTTTGATTATCCACAGTCTTCTAGGTAATTAAGTTTAATTTCTCTGTGTCTCTTTCTTCATACTCTCTCTTGCCTTAATTTGATAAGAGAGGGTGAAACTATGTCAGGAAACTTGGGAGCATTAGTACATTGTTGCTGTGGGAAAGCCTGTGACTGTTTTGCAGAGGTGCCCCCATAAGTAAGGGCAACCTCCTTTCTGGGCAGTTTGGGAAGAAAAAGGTTATTTCTTCCTCATCAAATGTTACTTCAGTACAACCAAGGGCACATCAACTCTTGGGATCGCTCATGTAATGCAGGATGGACAAAGCTGAAAGGAATCATGGTTCACTTCTGATCAAAATAGTTGTTAAACTTTTAGATAAAATTTCTGCTGCTGGACTAGCCAGTAATGACTGAGGTGTGCACTGGGAAATGCAGCGCTCCCCAGGACACTGCAAGGACCAGAGAGGTCGGGGATGTCTTTCTAATGGCCTTAACTGGAAGGAGTGCTTTTCTAAAACTCAGTTTACATTAGATGGGTTGTTTTTCCTCCATGGCTCCAAATATCCTTGGTTCGTCAGGCTGCTTTAGGGCATGCCTAACTTCAAGGGCATGAGTCACTCCATTTAAAATTTATTAGCTAGGTATGTGATTAAGTCACTTGATAAATTGGGAATGCAAGTTGTGAGTAGGGATTGGAGGGCTATTCCCCAGCTCTCTCCTCTGGCTGTAACCTGTTCTGTGGTGGTGTAATTGCAAGATTTGTTTGCTTCTATTTAGATTTACTAACTAACTTTTTCAAAGTTTGGCAGAAGAAAAGTCAAGTGAGTCTTCTGAAGACAGGCTTATGAGATGCAAAGGTGATAAAATCAGAAAACACTTTTAAAAGCAGCTAGGTTCTGTAGAGCATGCTTAAGAATAACTTTTTTTTGTCTGTGGCTGTCTGAATGATCTTAAGCATTTGATATTGATATGGTGAGATAACAATTCCTTAAATGATTTACAGAGATAATAACTTTCTGTAAGTGCTTACGATATTCCTTAAGACTTTTTCAACATGATACATAAAACTTCTAGTGAAAGATGATAGAATCAAAATACTGTCTGCTCACGAGCTTTGTAGCAGGGAGTTTTCACAGCCTGCTCATGCCTGTGGCTATCCTCATTGCTGGATTCGAGAATTTAAACAAGTGCAGCCTAGATGGTTTTAAACATTTTTCACTCAATGAAGTATAAATACGTCATCAAAACAATGGAATTAATTTAAAAATCCCAATTAATTTTTTAAATTAAAAAAGCGCTGCTCTTATTTACGTTCTGGACAGGGCCTTCTGAGTTACACGGGTGTCGTGTTTACCTTTCTCTTTCTGTTCAGGTGCCTAAAATACGTATCCTTGTGCTTCGTGTGGTTTATTTATAAGCCAGAGTTTTAAGAAGAGCTCGTATCACGAGATCAGTGACAGTAAACCAGATTGGCAATGCTGAATTTTATTAGAAGTGGAATCCCAAATAGTGTCATCTGTGTTTGACAGTTGAAGGTTGGAGAGCTAAAGAACAGATATGGAAATGGCCTGTTTGGTTTGGTTTGGTTTTTAGTGTCTGTATCGTCAACTGAAGGGTAGGCTCAGATTGGATTTCAAGTGATTGATTCTGTTTTGAGTCTGTAGGGTGCTTCTCAGGTGACTCTCAGCCAAGGGTTTGGGGTTCTGCTTCTGAAGAGCAAGTTTGTAGAGGCCTTCCCAGTCACGGGCAGCTTTGTTCAGCATCGCCCCTTAGCGCCGGTCTAAGGGCTGATACTGACTGGGCAAATACAGTTGTGTGGTGTCACTTGTGTTGGAGGCAACGTTTCAGTGTAGACCTGTGCTTTGGGATCTGGATGCGAAACTGTTCAGGTTTAGCATCCTTTTTTAGGTTTTACATTTAGCCACCTTTTGCCATCAGGTGAGCATTCAGGTTGTAAAAGCCCGTTTGTTCTTTTAAGAGGAAGAGTGGAATAAGTAGAAAAAAAAACCAACACAGCACAACATGGACAAGTGCTGATGGCATCTGTTCAAACAGGCAGAGACTTGCCACAGGCCAAGTGGAAAGAACGTGATGTAGTGGGGCTTGCTGGAGTTGCTGCTCAAGGTTGTTACAGTAAAGGATCTTTTTTTTGATAATTGTTGTGTGAAATATGAGCGTAAAAGATGTGCAGAAAGCTGACTCTGCTGGCTGGGTTCTTCTGGCTTCTGCTTGGTTGCTTTTATCCTGGGTGTGCGAGGTGAGTGCTGCACAGAAGTCAGGTAGAATTGGAGAAAACACTGCTTGGAGACCTCTCAAAGCTGGCCAGCTATTTTAGGAGTGGTGTTACCACAGACTCTGAATAGAAATAGCTGTCAAAAGACCAACAGCATTTTATTAAGAGTGGTTAAGGTGCAGAACACCTGCATGGCATAGGTGTGGGCTGGACATTCCATTTTCAGCATCAACATACCCAGATAACCAAAAACCTCAGGAGGCTGAGCCCTGAGAAATAGGAAGACTCTCTTTGAAAGGTGAGTTTTATTTGCAAGTATTCAATGTGTGTTTCTTTCTCGGGTTAGTATCCAGGCTTCCAGTTTGGATTTGTCTGCAAACAAGGCGGAACCTATTTATTTATTTTTGGTTTCTGTTTGGCCTTGTATAGTCCTGTTATTCTAGGTAGAGATGTGGAGAAAAGAACCTGCTTTTGTAACCATATTGCAATGAATGATGGCCCAGTATTGTGCAGGAGGCTAAAGAAGGGGAGTGGTTTGTTCCAAAGCTGCAGTACCTCAGCAGTTCCTGCCCTCTCTAGCTTTATGGAGATCGTTCACCTGAATGTGCTCCCATGCCCTTGTCTCAAGCTGTATCCTACCTCCTTCCCCACTGCCCAGAAGACCTTGATGTAAACTCTGGGTGTGATGTTCCTAAAGAAAAGTGTTGTGGAGGCTTTGGACACCAGAGAGGTATTGATTAATTGACTTGGAGATAGGAATCATGAACATGTGGCTCTCGTGACAGATGTTTCAATTAAATTCTCATGGCTGTATAAATGACAGTAGTCAGAAAATTTGTGACATCTGAACGTGGAGAGATTTTATTTCTTGTTTTAATCCAAGTTTTGACAAGGCCTGGAATTTTCTGCATGGGTGACTGCAGTGATGTGACCTCTTGGTATGGGTCAAAATGTTGAGCAGTAATTAGACTCAGTAACAAAGAGCATCTATTGGAAATTCTTCCTAGAAGAACAGTACCAGACCCTGGTTGAACAGAAGGAACTAAACCAAGAAGTCAATGAAGGAGAAAGATGATCTCTTTTTGCTCTTTTGCCTTTGAAATAGCCATCCTTATAAGTTTTGAGCCTGTGCAGTTGAAGAATAATAACTGCTCCTGTTGTACTGGCTGGTGCTTGGATGGATCAATGTCTGGGCACCTTTGCATTAGGAAAGATCGTCTGTGCTTGCAGTGAGTGACTTCTGTGAAATCCCTTTTGAAGACCTCCCAAGCTGATCCTCGCAGATAAACTTTTAAGCATGGTGGATGGGGCTGCCCAGTGTTCAGCTTCTGTAAGTGCCACGTGCCGGGCTGGCTCCTCTGCTCTTTTGACCAGCAGCAGGATCTCAGCCAGCCTGTGGACGCCTGTGTGCATGATACACGTGTGGGATTTTCTTTTAGGGGGCCTTTGGAGCTGCTGGAGGAACCTTCTCCCTTCTGTAACACTTACTTTCTTCATCCTGACCTTGATCTTCACATTTCCCTCTTCCAGGAGGTTTTGTACTGCAGTCACAGGAGGCTTGTCCTGTCTCAGCATAGGGAGAGCCATAATTTGCATCTCTTTGTAGCAGAGTGACTGATCTTTTCACCATGCCTTCCTCCTCCGAGCTGCGGTGCCGCTGTGTACAGTGCTACGAAGCTCGTGTTTGCTCCGTGTTTGCCAGGGGGTGTGTGAGGAAATAGTGAGCAGGGGAAAAAATAGAACCGAGGAGCTGCAGGAGTCAGGGGGTACTGAGATAAAATAAGCTGTGTTATGTAACTGAATATTTAAGGGGGGACGGGGAGGACAGGGAAGGGTCGTCATTGTATGCCAGTAGTGTTTGATCATTCATGAGGCTTTACTTCATGGCCAACTATTACCTGAGCGGGCCCCTGTGGCCACCCAAGGTGCACAGGGTGTATCTCGGTGTGAAGGCAGCTGATGGATGGCTGCATGGCCAGGGCAGGCAGGAAGGTTGGTTGGTGAAGGCATTTTGGTTTGAAGTTGTTTTCCTTGTGACAGGCATTTATTTTAAAGCTACACTCAATCCTTTTGGCAGCTTCTGCATGACATTCTAGACTTTTGTTGGGTGGCCAGTGGATAGGACTTGAGTCTTCTCTCTTGCACCTTGGGCTTGCTCGGTTTCTCTTTAGAGGTGGGAAGCTGCAGACCCAGACCCAGTACCAGTACAGGTCCCATGTTTTCCTTGTTAGATGCGTCACTGAAACATGGTTCAGATATCAGAATGGCTCCCTGCCACAACTTCACACCCTGTAGGAGAGATTTAAAATGCATTTGAATTTTTATTATGTTATTTATGAACGTATAAGCCAAATATTTCTTCTTTCCCACATCCTGCACTATACAAACTTCTTGCTGGCCTGTATGAGGCAGCTTTGTGGTGATGCCAGGGACTGAATGTCCTTGTTTTCTGATGTTGGATATTTAAAAAATTGTGCACAGGTAGGAGAGCAGCTCCCTTTTCTCACAAATGGAGTGCTGTGTACCTGCCCCAGGCAAAGTGGTGGCCCTGTAACAAAGACCTGGGCTGTTGACTGCATTGTTACTGTGTTTGATCAGCTTTCTATTTTGATATCTCTTTGGCTCCCCTGATCTCTTATTTCCAGACACTTGCACTTGTGGGGTTTTTTTTGTTGTTGTACTGCCTTCAAGTGTGGTAAGGAGCTTCACAGACCTGCACTGGGAGGGATGGTCCCAGCCCCAAGGTGCTTACTCAGATGACCAAGACCTGTCTTAGCATGCAAGTTTGACAAGGAGATAAATGTAATTTGGAAAGGCAGTTTCAGAGAAAGCCGTCATTGCAAGAAAGTCACATTTCCAACAGTCATATTTCCCAGAAAGTAGATTTGGACTGTTTACTGACACAGTGTGCCCAGTTTGGCTGAGAGATTTAATTGTCTTCATAGTAGCTGGTGTGGGGCTGTGTTTTGGATTTGTGCTGGAAACAGCATTGATAACATCAGGGAT
>JANHGN010023154.1:0-11147 GCA_024605025.1 Megaceryle maxima | reverse complement strand
CAGAGCCTGGCCCAGGCTGCCCAGGGGGTTGTGGAGTCTCCTTCTCTGGAGACTTTGCAGACCCACCTGGACATGTTGCTGTGTGACCTGATCTGGGTGACCCTGCTGGGGCAGGAGGGTTGGACTCGATCTTTCAAGCTCCCTTCCAGCCCCAAACACTCTGGGATTCTGGGGATGACAGCTGATGTAACAACTTGCAGCAGCCCCAGACCGGGGGGACGTGGCCAGTCAAACAGGGAGGTGGTTACTGCCCAGCACAGGTAGCGCAGGGCTGCAGGGGTTGGTGGAATTCAACCCCATCCAGTATCGATGGAGCTGATCTGAGCTGCGCTGCAGCCTCTGAAGGTGCCCAGAGGTGCCAGGTCAGGCCTGGGTCCCAACAGGCTGTCTGGAGGGAAGACGTGGCTTATCACAGGGCAATGAAGGACAACGTGTTAGAGCTCCACAAGTCAACTGCCACATTAAAACCCCACCTCCAGGAGTTGGTGGCCACAGGTTTCCCACGTCACAGAACGGTGGGGGTTGGGAGGGACCTCAGGAGATCAGCGGGTCCAACCCCCCTGCCAGGGCAGGGTCACCCAGGGCAGCCCACACAGCAACAGATCCAGGTGGGGCTGGAAAGTCTCCAGAGCAGGAGACTCCACAACCTCTCTGGGCAGCCTGGGCCAGGGTCTCACCACCCTCAGAGTGAAGATCTTCTTCCTAATGTCCAACCTAAATCTCCCCTCTCCCAGTTTGAAGCCATCTCCTCTCATCCTGTCACTACAAGCCCTTGTCAGAAGTCCCTCCCCAGCTTTCTTGGAGCCCCCTTCAGATACTGGAAGGCCACTATAAGGTGTCCCACGTAAGTTTGCCCACACACAAGTGGAGGCTCCTCAGAACACCACTCAAGGGCAGCACCACAGCTGGGACATCCCAGAGACTACAGAGCTGAAAGCAAACAGGGAAGAAAACACTCAAATTTCTGCCTTCCAGCCCCTGAGTAAATCCCAGTCCTAAATGGATCAGAAACCCAACCACATCTTTACCTCCCCAAGCATCCCAGTAAAGCACTGTATTTATTATAAGCTTTAACCAGTAAACCCACACTATACCAGCAAAGCAGCTTAATCCCATCATACATTTCCAACGTGCATTTGCCCGTCCCAGCAGCAGGCAGCAGCTCCTCCCTCAATTTAGAGGCCAACATGGAGATTTAGAGAATGAACCTGTACTGGTTTTTGTTGTTTTAAAAGCAGTACAGCCTCGGGCAGCGCGGGAGTTGAGAGCTGGGAGGGCTGGGTGAGTACCACCAGCTTTTACAGAGTCCAACTTCAAAACTCACAGACTGCTTTGGGTGGGAAGGGACCTTTCAAGGTCACCTGGTGCAACCCCCCTGCAGGGAGCAGGGCCATCTGCAACCAGAGCAGGGTGCTCAGAGCCCCAGCCAACCTCCCCTGCAATGGTGCCAGGGATGGGGCAGCCACCACCTCTCTGGGCAGCCTGGGTCAGGCTCTCACCACCCTCAGCACCAACAATTTCTCCTTCTCTCTGCTCTGAATTTCCCTCTTTCAGTTTAAACCCATCCCCCCTTGTCCTGTCCCAACAGGCCCTGATAAACCCATTGCCTCATCCTGCCATGAGCAGAGCCAAGCTCTGTCCTCTCCACACCTTCCAGGTCCCTCCTCCACTCCAGTGTCGTCCTGGGGAGCCCCAGAGCAGCTCCACAGCCCAGACAGGCCCCCCCCAGCACTGAGCAGAGGGGACAGTCCCTTCCCTTGACATGCTGGCCACACTTCTGCCAACGCAGCCGAAGAGACGGCTGGTCTCTGATGATGGGTCCCGTCACCTCGCTGTCCATCTGAACCACCAACGTCTCTTCTGTAAAGCCACCTTCCAGGCAGCAGATCCAGGGCAGGGCTCTCACTTGCTTCTGCTGAACATCACCAGGTTCCTACCATCCCTCATTGATGTCTGTAAATATCTGAGGGGTGGGGGTCAAGTGGAAGGGGCCAGGTTTTTGTCAGTGCTGCCCTGTAACAGGACAAGGACTAATGGGTATAAGCTTGAACATAGGAAGTTCCACCTCAACATCAGGAGAAACTTCTCTGCTGTGAGGGTGGCAGAGCCTGGAACAGGCTGCCCAGAGAGGTTGTGGAGTCTCCTGCTCTGGAGACTTTCCAGCCCCACCTGGATCTGTTCCTGAGTGGGCTGCCCTGGGTGACCCTGCTCTGGCAGGGGGGGTTGGGCTCAATGATCTCCAGAGGTCCCTTCCCACCCGTAACACTCTATGATTGTATGATCCCCTTTCTCCAGCCTGCCATGGCCCCTCTGCAATCCAGACCCTGCCTGCTGACGTAGCCACCTCTCTGCTCCATTTGGCATCAGCCACGGGCTGGCTGCGAGCACGCTCACCCGCTAGCGACAACGGTAGGAGCAGATACAAGGAATAACGTGGTGCAATCCTATCACGTCTCCAAAAACATCAACTTATCCAGTATTAAAGATGATTGTCACCTTTTGTAGCATCACAAAATGATTTGAGTTGAGTACTCCCTCCCCTCCTGCTTCTAAAAATCACATTGCAGCGAGATTCAAAGACTCGGGGAGCCTGTGACAGCCTCTGGCCAATACCCACCACCAGAGACCCAGCTGACAAGGAAAGGAAAAAAAAACCTCTTAGATAAAATAAAGCCACATATCCGTGCTCCTGAGCACGGGCTGTGAACCTGCAGTGCTTTCTGCTCCATGTGGTGGGCTGGCCAATAGCTCAGTGCTAACCCGGGAATAATACACGGCGGATAAAGAGCTCCAGCATCAGTCACAGAGACACGCAGCCTGGAAACAAGAGCTGGAAGGTCTCCCACTTTTGCAAATAAAGGATGGGGTCTCTGTAGCAGCCAGCCCTGGCACCCAGCAGCAGCCCAGCGCTCGCGTCCAGAGACCACCAAAAAGGGCTTCAAACCAAAGGCTGAACCTTCACTGACTGTACACTGGCAGAGGTGGCACCCCCCGGCCACACGTCACCCTCACGTCTGCAAGGCAAGAGGGTGTTTGTTCAACTGCGTGATCCCCACTCACCCACAGTCCAACTGGGGATGTCTGTCCTACGGGCACCACCACACTGCAGTCACCCCTGTCCATTCTGCAGCCAGATACACCCAAACTCACCCCATCTTCTGAACTAGGACCAGTGTATTTTTCACCCATTTCCAAGCAGAGCCATCTCTCCCAATAGCTGCAGAAGACCTGAAAAGAAAAGGCTGTGGCAACACCCCGGGCGTTTCACCGAAAACAAGAAACTTCCAAAATCACGACGACTGGCGGACCCGGTGAATTAGTTGCCATGGATATTTCCTGCTGTGACAAATATTCTGTGTCCAGATGAGTGACAGGCACAAAGCACCAAGTCAGCCGGGAAGCACCCGATGCCACACTTGCAAAAACACGGCTGCACCCATGGCCCGACGTCACCCAACGCCGTGCAGAGAGCCCCCGAGCAACCTGGACACCCGGCCCGGCAGCACGAGCTGCGAGGTCCTCGCAGAGGAGCTTTGCTGCCCGGCCAGGCTTCCTGTTGTCACACCAGGCAGCTAAAGCAGCAGTTGGCTGTTGTCTCCAAGCACCAACAGCTGCAGGTTTTACGTGCCCGCAGCAGCCGTGGCCATCAACAGCCTGAAGCAAGAAGATCCCACGCACGCAGCAGTAATGCTGAAGCTGTAGGTGCGAAGGACGCCGTGTTCTGCTGGTTTTTATGAAGCGTGCAGCAGAGACCTGCTCGAGCTACTAAAGCCAGATTGAGAATCGCTGCTTTGTGTCAGAGAAGGAACAGGGAAGGGCAGAGACTCCCCCTTCACCATATTTCTCTTCACACTCACTGCAGAAGCTGCTTTAAACAGCCACATGTGCCCAGACAGCGCTCTTCCTGCAGGGAGACTTGGGGAATTCAGACTATTTTAGGGAATGAAGGACCTCCCCCCTGAGTCACCGTAGGGATGCACATCTACCCAGTCGTGATTCCGAAGCAGAAATATCCTTGAAGAGTTAGATAATAGATAAAAAAGGTACCAAAAAAAAAAAAAACCCTAAAGAACAAACCACAAACAGCAAAGTCAACAGAAATACAGTTTGGCCCAAATGAGTGTGAAAGGAAGGACGGCTGGACGCGCACATGCGACGACATGTATGCAACACACGTGTGCAGCCAGTCGCTGCTTACACAGCGAGCTGGCATCGCTGCCTGGGTCAGCAGTGGGAGCTGCCCAACACGACTCGCACCAGCCCTGGTCAGGAGCAGCATCCCTGGGACAGCGGGAGGCCAGGGTAAGCACCAGGCAACAGGTCCAGGCAGCACTGCCCGCAGCCCCCGCCTGCAGAGGTGACTGGAACTGGGTCAACCAAGCCCAGCTCGGTTATCCTCCAGCTTTAACTCCATCCACCCAGCCTGTGGTTGTCAGACAGTGAAATATTAGGTAACTAATTATTAAGCAAGCTTTTGGATGAAAACCAACAAAAGGCTGATATAAAGTGTAAAAAGGTCCCTGCCAAGGTGCTACAGGAATGATTAATATCACTGACCTGCATAACCAGGACCCCCCTGAGCTCAGGCTTTGGAGCGCTCTCCTATTCAAGAGCCAAACCACCCGGACATTCCAGGGCAGCGAGCTCCCTCCCTGCCCTCCAGGCAGGGCCAGCCACCAACCAGGCCAGCTCACAGCTCAGGGTGACCGCCCGAGTTGCTGGCCACCAGCACTAGGTCTAAAGAGCTCCACCTACAAAAAACAAAAGGCTCCAGTATCACCGCACGCTCCAGTTACCCAAAAGGGCTCGCAGAAGTCACCCAGCTACAGCGCGATTTGGATGTGAGCACAACACAAAACCAAGAGGCAGCTCAAGGGCCTGATCTGCTGCAACATCAAAATCAACCTGCAGAGAAGGAAAGCCTCAGTGGCTCAGGAGAGGGGTACGGCTGCTCACAGCACTGACTGGAAACTCCTCCTGGGCAGGAAAGCAGGCAGGTTAAAAGGGATGCGAGCAAGGGAAAAACACAGCAGGTCTCTCAGTACTCTGACAAGAAAGATCAGCCCCTTCACCCGTGACTCACCGTGGGTACAGCGGGTGCCAGACCACGCAAGCGCAAATTAAACCTGCAATTGGAGCAAGCAAAGTCAGAGCTGAACACGTATTACCCTGGAAAAAGACAGGCAGAGGAGTTACAGCCCAAAGGCAGGCGATGCCCCTGAACACCCGGCCCAGAAGAGACAGCCGTACAGCTCCTGGGGCACACACCCAAGGAACACCCACTCAGATGGTGACAGCGTCTCCGAGATGAGCGACCCCACCGCGGTCACGCAGCGGCCGGCGGCCCACGTGGGCCTGAGACTGCAAAAGGCAGAGCAGAGCCACAGCCATCAGCAACGCCGGGGAGAAGGGCAGGCCTGGAGCCGCGACCTCCCCCTGCCCTTGCGGGGGACAGCCGAGGAAGGCGGAGGCCCAACAACACCTACGTGTCCTTCAGCTGCAAAAGCTGGAGCAACTGAGGCCAGAAACCGGCAATGGGTATCTCACCCTCCCCCCTAAGTATTCAAGCAGCTGAGCCCATCATAAATATGCTTCATACCTGCAAACAGCTCCAGGAGGTGAAAATCGCAGTGTGAGCGACACTGCCGGCAAGGTCCCTGTGCGAGCGACCCCAAGACAGGCGGCAGCCGTTCGGCACAGACCCCGCGGGCATTGCCCCTCTCGGGATGTCAGCTCTGCACAAGGCAAACCAGTTACTTCTGCTACATCCCCAAATGAAGCAGTTGGGCCAGTATACTGGATTTAAGATTATAGGGGTAGAAATAAAGCATCAAGACAGTCGATGGCTCCTGCTGGCCGTTTGCACCGGCAAACAGAACCGGGCAGGATACTACAACCGAAGGAACAGAGACAAAAAGCCTCACACAGAGCTAACAATCAGGCCACGATGAAACACCCTTAAGGACTAAGGTCTGCGTCTCAGGCTCTCCTGCAGCGTCAGCAGCAGTTGCTGTTTGGAGTCAAGCAGAGCCGGCTCCCCCACCACAGCTCTAAACTGGGAACGGAGCAACCACGCCAGGAACAAACAGCCCAGCCAAGGGATCGCTGCGGTGCCGCTCTGCCATGCCATTCCATTCCATACCATTCCATTCCACGCCATGCCCCAACAGAGCCACGCAGGCACCGCATCCCCACCTACAGAAGAGGAGCTTCCTCAGAAACGTGCAAACACTGAACAACGCTCAACAGCAAAGGATCGTGTGGATAAAGCGAGTATCAGGTGGAAGGAGGAGGAGTGGGAACACGGGTTACAAAGCACTGCTTAAAAACAAGTTGCAATGCAGCTACCGGGCTGCCCTTCAAATCCATGCACTCCAACCCCCCCAGGATGACAAATGGCCAAGGACGTTCAGCTGCAGAGGGGTTAAGCTGTTATGAAAGTCACTCTAGGAGGGTGTATCTCTCTCCTCGGATGATGTACAAGCTAAAGAGAAGGAAACCTCTTTGCCCCAAGGGTGGTCCACTGTATAACCACCTACCTTGGACACATCCCAGCCTCAGCAGCTCAAGGTCCTCAGCACCTTCACTGGGTGGCCCCACGCTCAGTGGGCACAGGATCAGAAACTCCCAGAGGTCGCTTCTGTAAGTCTTCAATTTCTCCAGGTCTCTATCAGCAGCAGTTTCCAGGCTCCTCCCTGAACTCGCCACCTCAGCTTTCAACTGAAGCCTCAGTACAAGAAGCAGGAAGAAACCCCTCCAGGTTGTACTCAAGACCTTACAATGCTAACCAAGAGTTAACTGCTGCATAAACAAAGCTAGGGAAGGATGCTGCTCTGGGCAACCGCCTTTCCAGGGAACCAGGCTGCCCCTGCCCTCCAATTCAGCAGGATAACACTGTCCCAGGTACCCACCACTCCACTAAGAGCGGGCCCAGCAAGGGCAGCTCCCCCAAGAAGCCTTTCACCTGACAACAGCGACCAAATCACACCCAGCAGGAAAGGTTTTTACCTTCTCCGTTTGGCGTGGCTTTAACCGCCATGTCCTGCGAGCGCAGAAAGCGCTGCCAAAGGCTCTGCAGACACCTAACCCACCGAGGAGGCACCACGGAACTCGAGCTCTTTGAAACACAAGGAGGCTGCTTGGAGAAGACACCACTCACCTGGAGCATTGATCACAAGAGCCAATGCTAATCTTCGTGGAATTAATACTTAAAGATCCTCTCTAATCTCCTTGAAAACACTTATCTGCTCAAGGTGATTAGATCCTCCTTGTACACAGACACTAATTATAGATAATGATAAATCTCTAAGTGGCAGCCAGCCAGAGAAGTTTAGAAAGAGAGTTGGGATCATCAGCAAGTCAAGACGACCGGTTGTGCTGCGCTTACACTGCCTGCCAGCGCGGGCACCACCTTTGTGCTGCAGATCTCCAAGTCAGCCAGAAAACTCACGTCAGAAAACAACCAAAGAGGGATAATCAAAGGCAATTAAAACGTTCCAACTACTTTGCCGTGCAACTATTCCTGGAAGCTCCTAACGCCACACGCCTCGCTCCAGATGAGGGGACCGCAGTGGAAACCTTTGGGAATTACTCGGCTGTCACCTTTTCCCCACAGGTTCAGAGCAGGGAACACGAGGCAGAAGTGCAGCACCTGCAGGGAGGCCTCCTTGGCAGCAAGGCCTGACACCTTCATAGGCTTAGCAAAGACGCAGAAGGCTTTAAACACTCCATCTGGAAAGATTACTCTTGATTAGAAGCTTTCATTCAGCAAACTGTCCCTGAGAAACCAAGCGGGCAGGAGACAGGCGTCGTACCTGGCTGCCCAAGAAACCCCCCAGAGCAGCTCCAGTGCCGCCCACCCGTACAGGAGGCCACACAAGGTTTTAAGTGCTCAACTCCACGAGCAACAAACCTTGACCGGGCGAGGGGACAGGCTGGCTTTTAAAGTGAGCTGAATAGCAAGCAGCAGGAAACTCAAAAAGCTTCAAGGTGGAACTCAGTCGATGCCCACAAGGAGGCCACAGGGGCATCACGGCACCATTTTTCCAGTTAAGATGATTTCAGCACAGAAGCAAAATGAAGTTTCTATCAAGCCAGTCCTGAATAATCAACAGCTAAACCACCCGGGCTGCATCTCAGGGCAACCACCTTCCCAACTCCAGCTACGCAGGCGCCAAGGAGAGCGCAGCAGCTCACCGGCAAGTCCTCCAGCAGCGAGGGGGAAACGAACCTCCTGGCTCCTGCCTCCAGACCTCGGATGAGCACAGAGACCCAGCAGAAAGCAAAGCACATGGTTCACAGAAGAGCAAGAGACCTTTAGAGGAGTTGTTTCTTCAATTCTCCTTCTCTGGAGGCTTTCAAGACCTGCCTGGCTCTGTTCCTGTGTGGGCTGCCCTGGGTGACCCTGCTCTGGCAGGGGGGTTGGACTCGATGATCTCCAGAGGTCCCTTCCAAGCCCCACCATGCTGTGATTCTATGATTCTCATTTCCCACAGACAAGCGAAGCAGCAGCAGCAGCCCCCACGCTGCCCAGGGGGCTGCTCACCGGGAAGAGGTCAATGTGACCGCGCAGCCCCGTACCCAGAGCGTCCTTGCTGCTGTCAACTCAGACAGGAGTCGTGTCAAAAGAAGGATGCTGGTTACCCCCAGAGCACCTCCCAGCAGCGCTCTGCCGCTATTCCAGAGCCCTGCTTTTGAGGAGTATCATGGTGGCTTTTTCCCCATTTAAGAAACAAACCTTTACCACGTGTCCTGGGTTATATTTTTGTACTCCTGACCCACAACCCAGTTAACTCGGTTCTCATTGAGCCCAGCAACAATACGGAGGCACAAAAACCTTCGACACCACTTTTCCCAGCAGCTGCTACACGTCTGCACTGGTTGACAGCTCCATGAGTATCGGAGTTTCAAGCCCTCCACGCGCCACTCAGAACAATTTCCTTGGGTGTTTTTCTTTGCTGTTTCAGTCCAAACCAGATCCAGTTGTCTTAAAATAAACCCAGTTGCTCCAACCTAAAATAATTGCTGGAGAAAACCACTTGTTTGCACAGGACAGACTTGGCACCGATACAGAAGAAAAGTATCCTGACGTGGTTACAAGTGGAGCCTTAAACTTCAACCACCTTTTCTGCTGGTTAACGAGAAAAAGCCATTCCAGAATTAGCCAAGTTACTGAGAGGCAGCCACACCCTCCTGGGGATGCTCCTTACAGAGCATTTTTGTTTGACTTGAGGGTTTTTTCTGGGGGGAGGGGTTTTCAACAACTCCAAATAGCTAAATGTACCACTGAACTTTCTGAACCTGCCGTGGTCAGACCCCAGGAGCCAGCTCTCTCTTGAGAGCTGGAGGAGTTTCTCTCGCCGCCCCAGAGCGATCTGAAGCTCAGGGATCTGCTTCAGGCTACGTGCCATCAGCTGTAGCACAGAGCAAACCAGATGAGGGACTTTGCAGCAGGAGGAAAACCGGCTTTCTGCAGAGGAGCCCTCACTGCCAGGGTTCGGTGCTGTAAAGATGAATTATCTCCTAAAGCTCTAACTGTTTTTAACACCCGGGATCATTTCCACGCTCTGAGATAGCACCAGCAGACACTCCACAATAGCGAAGGTGACAGGGCACTTGTCTTCCAAGCGACAAGAACAAACACGGTTCTTCCTAGGGGGTGAAACGGCCAGAATCCCGCAGCAGCTGGGTTTATACTTTTACCACTCAACCGACACCAGAAACACAAGCGAAGCCACTAAGACGACATCACATTGGACCAAACCTCACAGCCTCAGGTCCCCGCGTCCAACACACTCCTCCCTGAACCCACAGCCCGGTAGCCTAAAAACCATCGTCCTGGAGAGAGAGGAAAGCCCGGGAAGGTTTCAGAGTCAGGGCCAAGTGCTGAACTTCCTTCCCCAGAGCCTCCTGCCTCGACTGCCACCCCGACACTCGGGCCAGCCTGTCCCCTGGGACACGGGCCCGCAGCGCTCGCCGCTCCGCACGCCGGCACCGGGAATATTTCCAGCCTCTGGTCTCCTGCCCGGGGAGATAAAAGAACTCATATAAAACAAACGCAGTGGCAGAAGCAGGGTAGAACAGCACATCAGTCTGAGCAGAGAAGGGGTTTTTCTGGGAGCAGGGCCATGGTTTTGGCTCCGAGGACAGCGGCGGGAGCTGCAGCTGCGGCAGGAGGCACGGGGCTGGGAGATGAGCTGGGCGGCCGAGCCCCGCGGCACCGAGAGATCACAACCCGAGCGTCGCTTTGGGAAAAAAAAAAAAAACGAACCGAGTAAGACGAAGAGATTTGGGTCCTGCAGAAGCGCAGACCCCGCGGCTCGTCCCCCGCCACCGCACGGCACTCGCCCGGCCTGGCGGGGCCGGCTCCGGGCACCCGGTTCGGGCAGCCGGAGGGCACCGCACGCCGCAGCAGGCCCGGCCCGGCCCGGGCGGCCCCCGGCCCGTTCGCCCCCCGCCTCCGGTACCTGTAGTAGCTGAGGAGCCCGTTGCTGAGCACGAACCAGCGGCGCTGGTAGCCCTTCAGGTAGTTGGTCCACTTGAAGAGCCAGCCCTTGTAGGTGTCGGAGCCCGGGACGGCGGGAGGCCCCCCGGCCGGTCCCCCGCCGCCCCGGCCCCCCGGCTCCGCACTCATGGCCGGCAGCTCCTGGCAGGCCAAGCAGGGGACGGCGCTGAGGAGGGACACCAACCCGCGGGTGCTGTTACCGCCGCCACACAGCGCGGCCGCCTTCCCCATAGACCCCCCCCCCGGCCCGGCCCGGCGGCTCCGCTCCCGCCGCCCCGTCCGCTCCGCCGGGCACCGGCGCGGGGGCGGCGCCGCCGCCACGTGACGCGGGGCGGGGATAGGGAGGGGTGGGAGCAGGGGGTGAGGGGGTAGAGAGACACGTGAGGTGGCAGCGCGGCGTGGGCGCCCACTGGCGGCGGGGCGGGAAGGGTCCGCGCTCCTTCCCCGCACCTCCCCCCGGCCATTTTGACCCCCGCCGCCATTTCGCGGCCCCGAAGGCCCAGAGGCGATGGTTTAAACTAACGGAGGGAGATTTACACCGGAGAGAAGCAAGGAACTCCTTACAATGAGGGTGGGGAGAGCCTGGCCCAGGCTGCCCAGAGAGGTGGTGGCTGCCCCAGCCCTGGCACCATTGCAGGGGAGG
>JANHGN010023151.1:0-11673 GCA_024605025.1 Megaceryle maxima | reverse complement strand
CTTGTTTTTTTCTCTGGCGTCGCGATCTAAGTACCTCTTTCGCTCGTCGTCCCTCCTGGGGTGGCCGCGGCTGCCACAGAAAAGAGAATTATACGCCTATGTCTAATTTAAATTCTGGCGTCGCGGGTCCTGTTCCCTTCTCCCTCTCTTGACGTCTGAATATATTCCTTTATTACCATTATTACAGCTTTCTGATTGCATTAAAATTCATCCACACGCTTCTCTCCACATTCCACTTTTCTTTTGCCAGTTTTTTTGCTAATTCCCTTTTTCTCTCCCCTCTTCCCTCCCCACTTTCAAATTATATAGAATGTCATTAAAGACCTCCACAAAATGCCTGAACTCCTTTCTCTTTTGCTTTTATAAACTTGCTGGCTTTCTTCCTCTCCATCCCCTCATACACAAACAAAGAAAATGAAGGAGAGTCAAAAGAATACAATAATAATAAAGGAATTCAAGCAACATGTCTCATAGGTCTCAATAACACCTCTCCTACATCATACAGCTTCAGGCCTAATGCTCACTTTGGTTATGAAGCCATATTTCACACAGAAGTTTTGTGTATTATTTGTTTGACACTTGTACCTGGAATGCTCAGCTAAAATCAAAAGTGGAGTGTGCCAGGTGCATATGTAAGCATGGAAGGAGACAGTTCTGGCTGTAACTGTAAGCAGAAGAATAAGGAGGTTGGAAACAGAAATATAATTTCACCCTGCTTTACAAAGCAAGAGGTGAAATCCTGTAGAGATTTGCCTATGGATGTGAGCAGTGGAGCTGCACATGCAGTGCATATGCCTAATTGCAGGTGATTAGTTCAAGATCTGAACTTAAACAGGATCCTCTCAATCTTTCAGGCATCCTACTGACTGCAAGGAAACCTTAAAAGTGACCTTTTATTCCTCCAGAAGGCAACTCACATAAAAATAATTTGTATCTTTGCTTAAGCATATCCCTCTTTATTTAGGTGGAAGTCCCAGTCTGGGGGTTTTATAGATAAAAACAAAGGTGAGAATTGGGCTCATGTCCTATATGGAATACCATCTGCTGTATAGACATTCAACCTATGATACGAGGACATGACTTAGAGTCATTGTGATGAGACAACACAGAACCTTTGTGATGAGTCTGGGGTCATAGATCCCCCTAACCTGTCCTTGTAGCTTCCCTAGCACAGCTGGAAAGACAAAGCTACTGTTGTGAAACTTTCCTTTATTCTTGCCAGTTCTTGCTGGGATGCCTAAGTAGGTTTTTTGTTGAGTGGATGGTGGGTTTTTTGGTTATTATTATTTTTGTTACTGTCACCCCTCAATTATACTGATATAACGAAATGACTGAAACAGGATGAAAAATGGACTTTTCTTTCTATGGGAAATACTGATGTCTCAAAAAATATGCTTCCACTTTGAATTGAATAGGCCAAAGTTCTTGTGAAATGGAAATTCTTCAGTTGTGAAATGTTGCAGGGTATTGTCTCAGAGGACTGAAAAGACTTTGTCTTAATAACCTCAAAACATAAAATATATAAAACAGAATGGCTGTGGTTTTTATACAGGGAAAAAAAGAGCACCATTTTCACACACTATAAGAATAAATGAAGGACATTTCTGCCATGGTATGCTGCTGAATGCAAAAGTCATGAATTAGCTCCAAGGAGAATGAGGCAGGTTAGTGGTGATTGTGTCCACTCACTGCTCTTAAACATGAAGATCCAGATGCAAAATCTATGTTGGTTACTAAACCTCTGCCTCATGGAGGCCAGCGGATAATAAAGGAAGTGTCACTTTTTATAAAAGACCTGTTACTTTTTCTAGGGGGCACTGCTGGAACAGAGGATGCTGGACTAGACAAATGTTTGGTCTAAACCAAAATGGAAGCTTTTATGTTCTTAGTGTTTCAATACAACACAGACTTGAAAAAAAAAAAAAAAAAAAAAAAAGTAAAATCAAAAAGATCCTGTTAAAATGACAGGTTTGCACCTCCTGAAATGAGAACTCAATGCATTAATTAAAAAAAAAAAAGTCCCCTGGCAAAAATGTCATTTAAATGCACCTGTTTCAGGGGAACACTTTGCCTTTGACAAAACTACACTTTTGGCTAGATAACTGTTCCTTTGAAATGCTTTGGCCAGCTCAACAAATGACCCAGGAAATTAATAGGTCTGCTTCAGGATGCCACCTGGCAGGATCAGGACTTCACCACATACTTATTTAGACCATTACCCTGAGGTATATATGCAAAAGAACATTATACTTCAGTGTTGCTACACCAGTGCTTGAAATAAACATCGGGGATTCAGGGTTAGAGCTGAAGCTTATTGAAGTTAATGAAAAAGAGTGCCACATAACCTTGGAGGCTTTGGATCAGCCCCTGGATTTGCTGAACTGCTGCTTGATATGTCCCCACTGCTGCTGGGTATTGCAAAATCTCCTTGATGCAGAGCGGTGTACTACACCCATGTCAGGGGAGGTCTGGTGAGGATGGAGCAGGACAGCAGAGCCTCAACAATGCTGATCACACCTTTTGTGTGCTAGTGTTTAGAGTTCTGCATGTATTTCTCTGATTTGGCCTGTTTTCTTACCCTCCTTTCACCACCCTGTTGCAATAAGGAAAAGAAATAACAAACCCTGTGAAGCCTCCATCACAAGCAAAACTTATCCTTCCTCTCACTGGAAGGCTTTCCTGCAAGCCCAGGTTTTAAAACAGAAGTGCAGAGAAGTGACGGAACAGAGGAAACCTGTAACCAGATGGTATGCCCTGAAATGTCAGGCAGCAATGTCAGCACATGATGCAGGGTTTGCAATAAAATTTATAACCACCACACTCACAGAGGAACCTGTCTTTAGTGAAAGCACAATATTCAGCACACACTTGTCTTGAAGCAAGGCCTGATGGAGCTGGTAATCAGTTTCCCATAGATGTAGAATGTCCCATGCCATGGTCTGAAGCCTCCCAAGCACTCAAAGTACATGGATTTGGACTGGTTTCAGACTCAGGGGAGACCTGTCCCACTCAATGTTTTGAGACAAAGATCTCTTCTCTTGCTGGGAAAAGTAAGACTCCTCTGAAGTCATTCAGCATCCCCCTGCAAACATTTTATTGAAGATTATTTCTTCTGCCCACCCTCCCACCCCCCCAACTCTCTACGCTGACTGGCTTTAAATGCCACTGTCATTTCCATCCGCTGACAGAGCTCTTTAACTGCCGCACCGAATGGCATTCGCTAAAACCAACTAATAGAGGGAAATGAGGTTAACCTTTAAGAAAGGTGAAAACGAGCTGGGTGCTATGCCAGCGGTAAAGAATAGTTCATAAACAGCCTCCTGCTGCAGAAGCCGTTTTTTACAGGAACCAGCATTGCTGATAGATCCATTTGCACCTGGGTTTCAGGGGTGAGCCTGGCCTGGAGAAGGCACGAGACCTCTCCACTCACATGGTTTAGTCAGCCCTTGCCTGATAGACCTTGCTACTGTTGTCTGAACTCACAAGTGTGCATTGGCTGTAGTCCATGTGTACAACATTTCCATAGCTTACACCAGCAGAGCTTTTCTCCACCCTTTTCTCACCTAATATTCAGGGTGATGGGAGTCCTCAGGGCCAAATCCTGCCTTTTCTGTCTCCTTGCTGTGTTCCTTCTTTCCACAGGTCTTTTTAAATCCTTCACCGCTCACCACAATGCTACCTATTAACTCTTACTGAGTGACTTAGGGCTCTGCTTCTTTACTGGGATATTGCTGGGTGGTCCTGCATTCTCTGAAGGACCTTATTGTTCTTTTGTTTTCCTTCCTTATTGTTCTTTTGTTTTCCTTTCCAACCTGTCTCCTTGCTCACCCAAGAATTAGATAAAATCTTGTCTGTAAACCACAGCTTGATCCTACATGTGCTATTGTAAAATTCATACCTGAGATGCTGTGTGAGGCAACTCATTAAGGAAAGCAAATGGGAAATGATAAGGACCGGAAACCGTACCCTTCCATACAACTAAAAGGCGAGACACACCTCTTAGTCTGCACAGAAGATGAACAGCAGGTAAGTCTTACAGGAGGGAACAAAATACCTTACTAGTTTAGGTATCAGAAGGAGGAGATGCAGCACAATACTGTGATAGGAACAAGACAAATATTTGTTAAGTAATTTTCTATTCTCAGTGCTCTGCTTCATCTAATTTTAATTAGATCAGAGTGCCTGAAGGATGTATATACTACCAACTATATTAACATCTGGCAGCATAGGACTGAGTCTGTATGAAATGGGGATGTTGGTCTCCAGTTTTTAGTCAATTTTCTTCACTCACTTCTATGTAGATACATTTCTGTATTTACAGAAGTGGACTGAAGTTGGTCCTTTGTCTTAGCCCTGTACAGTGCTGAACATATTATTGTCTTTCTCTTGCCACAGTAATTATTTGTCCTTATAAATGTTTATAAATATCTAAAGGGCATGTGTCAAGATGATGGGGCCAGTGTCTTCCATGGTGCCCAGTGACAGGACAAGGTGTGACAGGCACAAACTAGAACACAGGAAATTCCATTTAAACATAAGGAAAAACTATTATTTACTGTGAGGGTGCCAGAGCCCTAGAACAGGCTGCCCAGAGAGGTTGTGGAGTCTCCTTTGGAGACTTTCAAAACCCACTTGGGCATGTCGGTGTGAAACCTGACCTAGGCAAACTTGCTTTAGTAGGAGGTTGACTAGATCATCTCCAGACGTCCCTTTCAACCTCAGCTGTTCTGTGATTCCATGTGATTCTGTGTTTATTCATGCCAAAAGTACTTGAAACAAAACAAAACAAAAAATTATCTGGACAAAATAATGAGTAAGCATAAATCTACAAAGCTTCCTGAAACAAGGTCTTTAGTAGATATAAATCAGAAATACAGACATACACCAGGCAGTGACAGAATTATTTCTCCCACCAACACAGCTATGCTCAGATCAGCAAATATAAAATGCAGTTATCCCATCCCTACCCAGAATTAGTACCTGGAGGAATCAATTTCCTGATTCAGGGTAAAATCCAAGTCTTAGAAAGGTGAATTTCCAACTACCAAACCTCCACTCTCCACATGGGAAAATATAACCCTCAGTAGGTTCTTTCAACCTTGTATTTCATCACCACTAATAATGTTTTTTGACTAACAATGCCTTTTTTGGGGTGTGTGGAGAAAGTAGGTCTGTACAAGCCAGATCTGAACCCGTCTCCGGTCCCTATTACTGCAACAGTACTGTAACTGTGCTAAGGGGAGTCATCTCTTCTTCCCTTCATCAGTAGCCAGGACTCAGAGACACAGAGAGAGACAAGAGAGTGAAGGTGCTGTTTTATAGCATGCCTTTTCTGAGCTGAAGAGCTCACTGTGCTATTATTTCCTCTTTTCCCCCTCATTTCAGACCTTTATTGTGTTTCATGTTTGGCCCTCGGCAGGCTGAGAGATGTGCTGGAAAGTTGTAACTCTCACTCAGCTCTGTGAGGCTTTGTTCTCTGCGTGCGTGGCACAGACTGGCTTCATCTTTAGGAATGTGACAGCAAGTGATAACATTGACACAGAGAGCCAGTGGATAGTCTCAGCATGCTCCCCATGCTAAAGACCCTCTCCAGTGATCTTCAGCATCAGTCAGGAAGCAAAGATGGGCATCACAGAGGGAAAAATTGCACAGTGACAACCTCTTCTTCGTCCCAAAACTCCCTCAGCCCCCAGCTAGTCAGACGCTTACAGGTTTTTTCATCAAAAAGGGATTTTCTGTGATCTGGTCTCTCCCTTCTGTACTGGAGATGTCCACAGAGCTGCCCCCTGGAGCCTCCCATCCCATAACTGAACCACCGTGCCTGTGCCAGTCTGCTGCTATCCCACAGCTATCCCCATCGGTTGTGTTTTGTCCGGAACACATGTCCTGGAGAGCGGTCAAGTCTTACTATAAGGACAACAAGCAGAGCAACCATCAGCATCATAGTTTCTGATGCATATACCCTTGTGACATGTGTCTGTCTCTGACTCCTAACTTTAATGTCTTTGGCATCACGCTCAAATTAGAAAAGTTTCAGAGAAATGTTCAGACTCCCTCTCCAGCTGACTAAAGCACTCTTTAGTATATAGGTCCTTTTTCATTGAAAAGATGCTTTCATAAAGACTTAAGTGTCTTTACGCCTGACATTTAGTGGTATCTGTTTCATTTATACAGGTCTTTACAAAATCTTTTATGGTTTTTAAAAAGGGAATACCAAGCTGGTATCAGTTTGCCAGAGTACTCCCCCCACCAATGTTATCTACTAAAAAATCATCTTTAACCTCCAGTTTCTTTGTTTATACATCAAGAGGTCCCATTAGAGGATTTTGCCCACCACCATGCTGGGAGCTAATGTTGACTTCCTCAGCTGTGTTAACCACTTTTCTAGGTCAATGCCTAGGTATTTTTCTAGGTCACTGTCTTATGAAGTATAACTCCTCATTCTTTAGGAATGTGTTCTTAGCCTTATTCCTCCATGAGTCAGCTTAGATTTGTTCTGCAGAAACATGTATATAACACCTCAGCCAGCCAAAGCTTGTTCAGAGTGACCTAAGTGACTCAGATGACTCTGTATCAGAGTCCTGTCCTTACAATTTTCCATTTTGTGTTATCCACAGATCTTATCAGCTTGGATATTTAATTCCACATCATTCATGACAATGCTGACTAGCATCAGAGCTGGTACTGATCCATGCAGAGCCCTGCTACAAATACCCTCACTCTATCATGCTTTCTCTTTGACAACTGCATTTTGAGATTTGTCCATTACCCACTTCTTAATCCATTTAATGTTTGCCCTCTTGAACGCTGTACTCAGCAGGAACTACAAGGAAGTTCCAGTTCTAAAGATCCAAACTTTACAGCTCAGGATAGCTTCTACTGATAAGGAAAACTCAATCAGTCAGTTTTGCCAGGGGTAAGATAGGATCTCAAAGACACATATCCCCCCTCCTCCCTTCCCTTCCCTCTGGCATTGTTCCTTCTTGCCAGCTTGAACGGCAGGCCTTCACCTCTGTTGCAGCACAGTTCTCTAACACTATAAGGAATATTGTATTTCACTAAGTACGGGCCACATTCTCCACATATTTCCCAAAAGTTGAGCACATTTCTATTGTTCACTCTGGGTTATTATAGTTTACTGCCAATGCGTTTGCTATGCAGGTATAGACAAATACAGTGACTTAACTACTATAAGAATGATTATTCTTCTTTATCATGCCCTGGTCATTGTTATGTCTGCAAGAACATGGGATGAAATAGCCTCTATGAGCCAGTCCCACAGAGTGTAAGAGCAAGAAAGACTAGAAACAAAAGGAAAACAAAGTCACAGTTCTGAAGAGTGTTTCATGCAAGAGGAAATGCAGGACAGTTTTTTCCTTTCCCAACCTCAACATCTTTTTTCCTGGGAGAAGAAATAATTGTATTGGATGCACTTAGAGATTTCCTTGCACAGTAGAGCAATGTAAGGCAATAGGATTCTTCTCATTCAGCCTCCCTGAACAATTCTCTGAGCTAGCAACAAAGCCCAGGTCCCAGTGGGGATGACATTTATTTAGTATATATAATGTTAACCAAAAGAAAGTCAGGGAACATTCATTGAACCCTGTTTTGACTTTTACACTGTTTAACTATTGGCTTGTACTGACTAACTTTTGGGCTGTTCAGCCACTATGTCCCATGCTGAGGAAGGCCTAGGTGGCCCTGGGTGGTATGGTGGTCCTTGGTCTTACAGGCAGCTACTGGCCTCATCATTCTGTCAGGTAGCAGTGTGCACCTTGTCTGAGTAGAAGCTAAGACAGAGAGAACAGAGACTTGAAGGATTTAGAGCAGGCTTTCCTGATTTTTAACAAAGACACTGAAAGTTTGTCCATCAATAACCTACTCATGAGAAAGATACAACAGTTTGTCCTCATATCCCCAGGCAGTGAGTGGTCTTACATTCAGGAGAAGGCCTTTATCTTCCTGGTTTTGTCATTAAATGAGAGAGTAGGTCTGGGCAAATCTCTTTGTTTTCATTTCTTCATCTCTCCATCTGCAATCCAGGGGAATATTTGCCTTGGTTTTTTTGATATCCAATTCTGAAAGAACATGCTGTCACAGTAATGATAGCAGAGCCATAAGGCTGCTCTAGTACACTAATTCAAATATTACACAAGTAATAGTAGATGGTGGTGTTGACCCCAGTTCAGGTTTGAGGAAACAGAGGCACGGTGAAGTTAAAGAGAAACATAGCCTGAATGACACTCTGGGAGTCGTGACTGTTTCCTTGCAGCACAAAACAGCAGAAAGCATGGTACTTTCCTCTGAATCTGGACTTTTCCACAGTGCTTTCAGAGCACAAGTCCATAATCCTGACTCCAGAGAGCTCTGCACAGGCTGCTTAAATTATATTCAAGCACAAGATTGAGTGTTCAGTTCACTCAGAAAAGGCATGTATATGTCTATATGTTTGCATATGGATGCGTGCAGCGTGTGGGTGTGATTCCCTAAATATGAGGCGAAGTGCCTATCACAAAGAATAGACCTTAAAAGGGGTTTCTGAGCTGTAAGTGAGAAATAAAATCTGGTAAGAAAAAAAAAAAAAACAAACCTAAAAGGCAACCTACCCACCACCACCAGCAACTCAAATTAAAAACCAATTGTGTGCCTAAGAAAAAGCTTTGGAAATAAGGGATAAATGACATTTGTTGTGAAATGACTCCCCCACTCCTGTCCCCAAGTGATAAGGAAATGAGCTTAATGCCAGAGGAACTTCAGGTTGGATTTTGGCAACAGAAACATTTTCAGGTCAGGCTTGATCTGATGTTAGCTTGATCTCCCCCATTAACTGGCAATAGGTAATGGTGCCACTGCCACCACTCTCCAACCCCATGTGTCCCCACAGCTTGATGTAGATGTGGACAGGTGCCCAGGAGCAGGCATCCCTTTCATGTCTTCCCCACCAGCAAACACTACCACCAAAATACCATACCACCACCCTCTGCTTTACACATGGTCCAGGTGTGTGATGGCATGTCTGTGCCACAAGCCTGGCACTGCTTTCCAAAAGGAAAAGCAGGAGCAAACCTGCAGAAGGCTTAGGTAAAGAAGAGATATCACTCTGCCCCAGGAGAGTACATGTGATACAGGACTGTGCCAGGACTCTCCACTTCTCTGGTTCACTTTGTGGAAGGAGGAGCAGCGAACCAGGCAGGCAGTGCAGCCAACTTCTGGGGATCTGAGGTAGTTGAACATTGTCAATCAATACTAATCCAAGTGATCCAACTAACAGATGCACAAGAGTAGTGGGTGTTTAGCATAGGCAGAGGGAAACCAACCAAAGTATTTAAACCAGCCAAAGTATTTAAAATGCCAGAGACAGTGTGAGAAACTACTTTTTCCTTGTGTTTGGTGGAGTTGGGGTCACTGTCTCACCTCCATTTCCATCACGACGTGAGTCCTTAGAAATCTCTGCATGGTGCCAGATCCAGCCTGGCACTCAGTGCTGCCTTGGAGGTGCTGAAAGGCTGGAAGGGTGGGGACTGCTGCTGATTTACTTCCTTGCTACTGTTTGGGTGAGCAGCAAGGTAGGAAAGAGGGGATGATTGAAAGGAGTGGGGAGAGAAGAAGAAAGGGGGAAAAAAGATAATAAGAAAGCCCCCACTGCCCTCTGCCATTGTGCTGTTCACTAGAAGGCTCCCTACAGAATTACGTTGTCGTCTTGCAGGAAAGCATGTAATAACTGAAAATACAGTGTCAAAAGGAATTTTTCAGGCTTTGACAGCTCATAAATTACAGTTCGTTGACTTCTTCCTAGGCCTAGATTTAAATTAATAGGCACACAGATATATATTTCTTTTGCTCCTTTCTCCTGAGCAGTAGCAGTTGTGGAAGTGATGCAGTTTCTCGCGTCTCTGTCTCCCCCTTCCCTCCCTCCCTCCCACCTTACATGAAGTCTCGCCCCAATGCAGATCAGCTCAACTCACCCTCAAACCCCAGGATCTTGCCAAGTGATCCTCTGAATACTGCCTCTCCCCAGCTCACAAGGGGGGAATGCAAAAGTGAAGAAATTCACTGTTCCATATAGCAAATTATATCTTTACAAAATCAAACCCTTTCAGAAGAGGTATTTGGCAGAAAATCGTCATAGGCAGTAAAGGTCAGAGATGCTCAGGTAAGTTGGCGATGGCTACGGCATTTGAAGTGAAAGCAAGTAAAAAGAATAGGCTTGCCTTCTAAATCAATCAAAATGAGATGAGATGGCCATCAATGAACAAATGTGCATTGCCCTTTGCATGAAACTGTAGGTACTTACCTATAGGGAGAATGAAAGTGAGTATGTGAAGAGATAGATGGATGGATGGATGGATGGATAGATAGATAGACAGTTGTATATAATGGAAAATAGACTAGACAGGAGATCATAGCTCAAAAATGTAGTCATGTTCTGAAAGGGAACTGAAACCTCTTGCAGAAACATTTGGATGCAAGTTAGCCTTCATGGTAAATCTGCTAGTCTCAGATGAACAACTACCAGCCTTTTGCTGCTAGGAGAAATGATCCGGGAAGATGGAAGTTTGTACACTACTTACAATGCTCTGGTGAACAGGAGTGCTCATCACTGCCCTGTCTGCACAGGTCTGGAGATGCTTGGTGGTGCATCAAAGCACAGCAGGTAGATGGGGTGTTGGAGAAGACCTGTTGTTCTTTCGTATGGTGACGCATTTGTGAGTTTAGGACAGGACAACCTGAGGTCTGTCTGTGCTGTTGCTCTGCAGTTGCAAAAAGCTCAGCTTGCATCAGTGATGGCTGTGAAATTCCTAGGAGGATGTGGATTTGCAACATGTAAGTAGTAAAATGCGTCATGCGCTTTTGGTTCCTGCAGTTTGAAAAGGTCTCATGTAAAAAAGGGTTATTAATAGTATTAATGGTTTTTGCTACAAGCTGTAGTCTGTAGCTGCTTAAGAAGCTAGGGTGAATATAAGGTTGTGTGTTTGGCAGCTCCTGTGAAAGAGCAGTCCAGGACACGTTTGTTTTTTGGGAAGGTGGCAATGACTCAGAGCTGAACATTTCCCTTGTTTGCCATAGTAACACAGTGAAAGGGAGCACAGAGCCAGAAGGAACATAGGTCCTGGATGCCCTTATGGAGGTGTGTGAAGGGACAAGTGCGATAATCACACATTTGAATCATCTGCAACATCTTTACGCTCTCACTACTGGCTGCATTAGCACTGGAGCTGAAGGGTGATCATGTCCCTCTGAGAAAGCAACTTCTTGTGAAGTGCCATAGGCTCTGGATTTTGTCTGTGGTCCCTGTAAGATTCCTTTCCTGGCTGGGCTGAGTGAGGTCAGAACATAGAAAGGAGAGTGAGAGGCTCCTGGGGTCTTGCTCAAGCTGAGAATGGGAACAGCAGGAGAGCCATCAGTCCCAGGTCTTTGAGCTGCAGGGAGACCTGTGCAGTGGTGCAAGGATGTTATTCATGTTATACAACATCTCCACTAAAAAATGGCCAACCACTATGGTATTTGACAAGATCTCCAGGTGCTCCTGGTGTGGGATCTGGTGCAATGACTGCAAAGATGCAAGAGGGACAGAAACTCAATTTCAGCTCATTCATGAGGGAAGCAACCTATTTAGTGCTTAAGGCTTCTCATTCTGCTGTTACCCAAGCCCTGAGTTTGACTGTTTAAAGG
>JANHGN010023148.1:0-11332 GCA_024605025.1 Megaceryle maxima | reverse complement strand
TTAGTTAGAAAAACCGAACTGAAAAGTAAAATCACTGAACAGAATTAGTTCTGTTCTCAAATCAGGACAGAACTATAACAAATGTCACAGAGGCTAGCAACACTCAAAGACAAAGGCATGAGCTGATCACAAGCTGGACAAGAGACAGTACCTCTCAATTTATCAATGTAACACTCACTTCAAGCACAACCAGTGAGAAAGGCTGATGGCAACGTACAGTCCAAACCCAAAGACAGAGCACAGGGTGAGCCTGTTTTGCTATGAGAAAGGCCTAGGCCATATTTATGCCTAACTGTGCCTAGTATTTATTTATCACTACAAGATAGTATTGAATCATCTTCAGGGGAACATAGTTCTCTGCTTCCACAGAAAGTAGCCTGTTGGAAAAATGACCCTATTTGCTTCATTAACTCTCCTCTTTGTGGTGTATCACCTTACAGTTCTCAAAATAGGAAACAATTTGAGAAACAACACAGATTTCTGTCAAAAGCCTAAAAACCTCATCAAGATCTCAAAGTTTTGTATGCTGTACTTTGTAAAGATGGAATGTCCTGTGTTTGTAAGTTACAAAATTTCAATACTTCACAATGAATCATTACTAATATATCAGACATGCAGAAGCTACCAGCTCTTCTTCTACATGTAAATGCTTCTTCTAGTACATATAAAAACCTGTAACCATGACCTGCATTTAAGAAGGAGAGTTAGGAAGTTCCCAGCATATATAAGCAGTTTAACAGATTTGTACCTGTTTCTGCAGCACCAAGAACATCCATATTATCCCGGATGGCAGAAGGCAAGGCTAAAGCTTGAATAGGAGTTGGAGCACTAAACCCAAGGTAGCTTAAGGCCTGCAACACTGGTTCAGGTACAAACAGGTCTTTCCATGCAGACACATCAGCTTTGTGATCAGTTGAGGCAGATAAAACTTCTGTTGTCCAGTTTTTAACTTTTTTAGAAGTAGGTACTGATGGAAGAGCTTCCTGAGCTTGAGAATCCTTATTTTTAGCTACCTTCTTTTTCTTTGGAGCATCTTTTCTGCTTGAAGTGCTCTCAGCCACTTGTCCGTGGTGCTCACAATTAACTGCTTCAATTACTCCATTACACTTTCCCTCTTTATGAACTGGCCCATCATTTTCTGCTCCATTAGGATCATTGCTTTTATCGATTTTGCTTCTCAAATCTTTTCTTTTCTTTTTGGGAGGGACAACAGGTGCTTCATCCTCTGCACTGCCACCTTCTGAAACACTCTCAGCCTTTCTCTTCTTCTCTTTTAGCTTCCCCACTTTGGAAGAACTTACTAGTTTGTACTCTGTAAGTTCTTCCAAGCACACTATATCTCCAAACTCCTCATCAGCAAATAGATTGGGGTCAATTTCCACCGTTTTCCATTTTCCTACTACTTCAATACCTTTTTGTTTTAATTTAAAGGAAGATGTCAATCTCCTTCCATTTTTGGTCTTCATTTTTACCTAAAAAAGACTAAGGCATAACAGAGTAGGGCATCAGATCACAAGAATGTAGATTACGTTGATGATATTTAAGCAAACGGGAACACAAAGCATACTTTTTTATTTTTTTTTTAATACTGTTAGTATGAATAGTCTTAAGTATAACTATAGCAGGCCAGGCCTACAGCCTCGCTCCTGGAACCTAGAATCGCCGGATAAACCCCGCAGGCCACGAGGCGTTCTCGCTCCTGCCCACTCCGGGTACCACCCGCCAAGTGCCGTGCCCGGCCCGGCCTCCGCCGCCGCACGGGAGCTCCGGGCACCTGCCAGGACCCGCGGGGGGCCTCACAGGCCCACAACCTCAAAACGAGGGGCTACCCCCCAGCACTTACCACCCTCCAGAGCGCCAGGACAGAGAGGAGCAGAGAGGACCAGAATGCGACCACGGCAGCTACTGCTAACGCCGCCACCCGCCGCGTGCCATCGCGGCAGCCGCCATTGCCACGTGACGTCACTCCGCGGCGCCCGTGAACGCGCTTCCAGGGGGCGTTACCGGGTCGGTGGGAGGAGGTGGCGCGCGCATGCGCCCCGCGGTGACCGGGCGCTGTTCTCGTGAGGGAGGCGGTGGCTCGGCCGGGCCGCTCAGTTCTGTGCGCGTCCCGGTGGGCGCCCCTGCGGGCGGGCCTGCGAGTGTCTGTCCTTCCGGGCTGTGCGGGGCGGGCAGCCTGCCCCGCAGAGCGAAGGGCTCGAGGCCAAGTGCCCGCGGTAACGGGCGGGTTTTCGCGCCGCCCGTCAGGTGCGTCTCGGCTGTGAGGGGAGGCTGGCGCCGCAGGGGAGGCAGGCTGCCTGGTGGCTCGGCTTAACCCGACCCTCGCGGAAACGAGACGAGACGACCGGCTGGGGACGCGCGGGGCGGGAGCAGTGCGGGTGTGCTCAGCCGTGCTGAGCGGTGCTGTGTAGCCGCCGGTGGCCGCTATTTCTCCGGGAGGTAAAGCACGGGGTCCTGGTCGGGGATGAGGGTTGTTCTCAGCAAGGCCTGAGTGCTCTCATATGGCCCCTAGTGCTGTATACTCTCTCTACCTTTGGCCATGTGATCTATCTTAAGGCAACAAGATTTCTAATGTGTAAGCAACTAACGTGAAGGAATGGGGATACTCGCTGTTTGCAGGTTTTTGGTTACTGGAGAGTAACGTCCGCTTGCCGACGTTTCTATCAGCTTGTTACTGCAACATGCATTTTGAACAAAGAAAACAGCAGGATAGCTGTGGTTTGTAATCCCTGTGGACTGACAATGCTGATCGCAACAGCTACTTCACCAGCATGGAAGCGAACGTAACTTTTTTCTAATTGGGCGCTGCCTTCGTCTTTCTTTCACAAGTGCATCAGTAGCTATGGTGCTGCTTGCATAAGTAATACTTAAGTGAAGATTAGATGTACTGCTGGAGCCGTGACAAAGAAGGAATAAGACAATTTGTTTATCTTTCTGCAATTGAAAAATTTCTTTCAGAACATAATCAACATCTCTTCATAGACCGTGATGGCATGCACCCACAAGTGCTGAGGGAGCCGGCTGATGCTGCTGCTCTACCACTCTCCATCATTTTTGAAAGATCATGGAGAATGGGAGAGGTTCCTGAGGACTGGAGGAAAGCCAATGTCACTCCAGTATTCAAAAAGGATGAGAAGAAAGACCCTGGAAATTACAGGTAGCCTCACCTCCATCCCTGGAAAGATGATGAAGCCACTCATTCTAGAGATCATGCATAAAGAAAAGTGTGTCCAGCAGGTTGAGGGAGGTTCTATTCCCCCTCTGCTCTTCCCTAATGAGACCACATCTGGAGTATTGTGTCCAGTTCTGGTCTCCCCAGTTCAAGAGAGATGGAAATACTATAGAGAGTCCAACAGAGAGCTGCAAAGATGATTAAGGACTGGAACACCCCTCTCTTATGGGGAAAGGCTGAGATCTGGAGCTGTTTAGCTTAGAGAAGAGCGAGAGGAGATCTTATTAATGTTTACAAATACCTGAATTAGAAGGGGGCAGTCTCTTTTCAGTGGTCCCCTGTGACAGGATGAAGGGCAATGGGCACAAACTGGAACACAGGAAGTCCCACCTCAACATGAGGAAAAGCTTAACTGTGAGGGTGACGGAGCCTGGAACAGGCTGCCCAGAGAGGTTGTGGAGTCTCCTCTAGCGACTTTCAAAACCCACCTGGATCTGTTCCTGTGTAGCCTGCCCTGGGTGATCCTGCTCTGGCAGGGGTGTTGGACTTGATCTCCAGAGGTCCCTTCCAACCTCTACCTTTCTATGCTCTCTGTAGATCATTTGTGTATTATTGTGTGCATAATATATCCCATTCAAGAATGAATGTATAAAGTGCCTTTTAAATTTCAACTCTAAAATTAGCAGTTGACGTTACATGTCATCGGTGTTGCTCATTCAATAAAAACCTTCTTACTCATGCTTGCTTTTATGTTAATGTGTTGTTTATTATTCGTTGTTTATGAATGTATTGTGGGTAATGTAATGCAGTTTGGAGAAAAGTTGCAAATAGCTATAGAAACAAGGATACCACTGAGGTCACTGCATGATTTTTTTCTCCTGTGTGATCAAGTGCTTTTTGCAGCTTGATCTTGGTCTAGGAAGAGAACGTCATAAATTATATACTGTCACAATGGAAGACTTCTATTTCTGCTAAAAGATTGTCAGGTTTTCTGAACTGCTTCTTTTGCTGTAAGAAGTGGGGAAGAGAGGGGGAAAAGAAAAAAAAAAAAAAAAAAAAAAAAAAAAGGAGGTTTCTAGGTGATGGAGACCTGGACAGTAGTTTAAGGTGCAATTACAGCAACAATTAGTTTTCTATGGTATCTGCAGGTGCTTCTTGATTCTGTGAGAAGACGGGAAAATGGAAAGTTGTTTTCTTTGCCTTTTTTTGGTTGTTATTTTAATGTGTTATGGCCAAGGACAGAAATAAGCATATTAAATGTTTTCAGGGGCAGTTTCAGTTCCAAATAATCACTGTTAATGATCTGCCAATGCACAACATGAAGAGTTACTTCCAATTCATGTCCTCGTGTGAACAAGGTTTCTTTAACCAAAAAGAATTTAATGCTTTTTGTTCTCATGTTCTGTAAGGAATGAGTTGAAATCAGTGAGAATCTCCAAGTCAGTTCAGGGAGTAGGATTTGATACATTAGCTTTAACACTTCCACCAGTGAACCATATTTATGAAGTACTGAACTGGGTGTAGCGATGCCTGCCAGTACTAGCTTGCCAGTAGGAGCTGCAACTGTCTTCGTAGTCAAGTTTCATGAGGGGTCTCAGTGGTTTTTATGCATTCCTTCATTAAAAGTATCTTTCCAGGTTGTGTACTTTTTAAGTGACAGTTTTGCCAGATTAAAATTTTTCCACTCTATGTCTTTTACTGGATATTAGCAAAAGCAAATTTGCAGAAGCAAAAGAAAGTGATTACTCTCAGATTCTGCTGTGACTGACAGAATGCTGATCCCAAAGAAAGAGTAAAAAAAACCCATAGAAGAGTTCATAGCTGTTAATCTGTCCTTATGTAGTTTCAGAGTTTGCAGCTCTGTCCTGAAAGAAAGATTTAAGATGGAAATTACTTGCCGTGTTATGTTGAATTATTCTTTTTAATGTAGTTATGGACGCATTTTTACAGGACATAGGAAGATTCTGAATTTCTGATTCTGAATTCTCAATATTCTGATATAGGAATATTCTGAATTTTTCCTCAAGAACCCATGTAGACTTTTCTTCTTGATCAGTACCAAGCTCTATAGACTATTTATGGAATAAGAGACTGAATTACAGGTCCTAAATATTAATTTGAGAGAAAACACGTCTGTTTGTAATGAGCTTGGAGGTTTGGAACTGTCTTGTTCTTCTTACTCCCATGGTGTGAACTGGTTGTACAAGAGACATTAATTTTCTGAGTTGCTTTGGAAAGGGATAACCAAGGGAACTAAACATTTTCTTAGTCTCACAGTAACATTAATCTTCTTGAGCCTTTGTAACCTGAAAGTGACACTGCACTGGTATGTTATGACAAGGCTTTGCCAAAGAGAAGTGTGCGTTTGTGTCCTACCTGAGAGTCAGCTGTTACACTGTTGGTAAATACAATTCCATTGTTGACAGTGCAAAGTGAGCTCTTGGTTAAATTGCCAAGGACAAAGAAACAGAAGTCTGCTTTACCCACCCAGGACTTCTTTAGAACAACTGTTATTTAAGTACCAGGAAATTGTGAGTTTAAGATAATAACATCTATTAATAATAGTTATTGAGTCATGCCATTTGTCTGCTTATGTAACTCATGTCAGTCCATATGTATTTATTTATTTTATCAATAATTTCCCAATTACTTAAGCTGGTATGTCTGAGGGTCCAAGAGAAATTGAGAGGTTTGATGGCTTTATTACAGAACTTGAGCTGGCAATAGACCCTTCTGTCTTTCCCAGCTGTAAATTTATGGTCCTGCAACTTGGTAGCTCAGAGACTGTGATTTGGTCCCCACCTTGCAGTACGAGATACTAGATATTATATGTTTTGTTAATAATATTTTTATTTGTAAAATATAAAAGACTTTGCCTAAGGTAGATCAAGCTAGAGAGCTTTTCAACCAGTACCTTTAATTCTGGGATTCAGGTAGGTGAATTCAGCACTGTTGAATCTGCATGTGAACAACTATGTAGGTTTTCACTTAGTAATCAAATTGGGTTATGTCTTGTTTTTCCTTTGTGTCTTGCAGGAAGCTCAGTATCTGCTTAACTACTGATTTAACAGCTATTACTGCTAATAAAAGAATGTCATCATACTGTAATTTGTATTAATACTCATGCTGCATTTTGCACATGAAAAACATGCAGCCACTGCCATGGTGGGCTACTTGATGTCTCCTGTGCTTTGCAGGCTGTAGAATTTGCTTCTCTGTCATTCCTGGCATGCCAGATGAGGCCTGTCATTCTGGACCTGAAATGGGAAGGTAAAAACTTGTTTCTCTCAGGCTCAAGGTTCTTTGTTCTCATATTCAGAAGTTCTGGATATTGTTCTAGGATTGACATGATCTTAAGACACAGTGCCATGTAAAATAATAACTCTGGGAGATGGGTTGTTAACTGGTGGAGAGTTTTGGATTTGATTCTTTCTTCTGCAGCATTCTGGAACATTTTTCCCATGTTTCTGCAGTTGATTAGTTCTGTAATGTTAAACATAATTTAAAAACATATTCTCCTTTGCCTGTACTGTCTTTTTTTTTTTTTTTTTCCTTCTTCCTTTTCCTCTCTTTTGTTCCATGTTCTCTTTGTTCTTTCTTCTGACTTTGCAGATGACTTGCTTACTTATTTCTGTGAAGCAGTTTTGGTATATAGTATGCTTTGTCAAATATATGGTGCTGCTTCTTCAGCTCACATGTTCCCAAAGCCAGGAAAACAAGGTAATCTCCAGGCATGAGATTTAAGAGTAAAGACACATTTAACTCTAGTTACAATAGCAAGTACAGATACATCAAGTTGAAGATTTTTCTGTGTGATTGAAGAATAGCAAAGACACCTTCATTTATGACAAGGGAAACATTTGCAATGGTTGTAAATGCAGTCAGATGCAATAGATACTTCAGAATGTATTTTGAAGGGAAGAAAATTAAGTTATGAAGGTAACAGGGAATGAAAAAAGAGCCTGTCTTTGTTAACCAAGGGGAAATGGGAAATCAGGCCATGTTGCTTGACAGGGTAACTGCTTTACTGGGCAGAAAAAAAAAGTTCAGATGATCTATCTGGACATCCTCAAAATATTTTTTTATATATGAGAAATGATTAATAGCAAGGAATAGGAGAGAACTTCGTTGTGAAAGGCATTGGCTAAAACGGAAGGGAAATGTTTCATTTGGGGGAGCACATTGATGTGTATATCAGTAGATTAACTTATCACATATATGGAGTTTACTCAAGGAGTCTTGTAAAGTCTTGTGGACTAATCTTATTTCACTAATACCTGTGGTACAGTATTAAATTTGATGGCACAGTTATTAATACAGAGGGGAATTATTGTATCAGGCCAATTGAAAGGACCTCAAAGACCAGAATAATTGGATGATTTTACTCATACAAAGTGCAGGACCATTCAGTTAAGGCTAATACTGGGGCTTTATTAAGATGGGAATTAATTAGTTTTAGATCACTGTGGATGAGAATGACTTCATGTGTTAATTGATTACAAGGTAACTGTGAGCTGCTGATGTAGTATATTTGGTAAACTAATTCTTGTGCAGATTTTCATTCTTCACAGGAGGCATCACCTCCATGAAATTTTTATTTGCAGTACTCTTATTATGATCACTTTAATTCAAGAGAGGTAAAGTCAAACTGCAGCAGATGTCAAGAGGACTGTTAGGGTGATACAGGGAATGTTTTAGGATTGAAGACTAAATGCTGAGTTTAGCTTGTTTAACCCAGGATTAGAGTGGATATGTCTACAGCCTTTAAATATGAGGAAAGGAAGAATAATTTAATGTAAAGGATAACACTGGCACAAGAAGAAACCCAGTAAACTGGCCAACAGTAATTTTAGGTAGGAAATCTGAAGTTTCTATGGCAACCAGTGAGTAAAGCATACTTGAAGGCAAAAAGTTGTTAGTTTTAATACAAAGTTTGACATGTGTGTGACAGATAGTGTTCATGGTTGTCATAGCAAGGAACTGGACTCATTGACTACTTCTATGTCATGAATATAACAGTGACAGTCTTTGGTTCTGAGGCAGACTGCTGTGGCTTGACCATGTCCGTACTGGTGTACACTGTCTTAACCTCCTGAGTTAGGGCACTTGCATCCTTACTGCTTACAAGGAGGTGTCTGGGCAGGCTGGACCAGGGAGCTGTGTAGCAGCGTGCAGGCTGGCCTCAGGGACTGTGGTGGTGCTTTCACTGTGTGAAATGAGTGAGCTCCAGTCCCTGTACCATGCCCAGTATCATTTAACCTGTTTCTGGTTCTAGCTCTGAAATACTGATTTCAGTGGCACTGAGATTTTTGACGTTATTGTTCCTTTTTCTAAAATGTAAATAAATTCCGTTTTATGTGGATATTAGGAAAAAAAAAAAAAAGTGGAAGAAAAAATGGGTTGTTTTTTTACCATAGAAAATAATTCAGTTACACTTTGTAAAGTAGTTTGCTGTTAGATCTTCCTCTCAAGTCAAAAGTCCTACAAATAGATGGAAGATATGAGGAAAAATGGCACTTTCTACTTTCTCTGTTGGTATTCTGTCTTTGTGCATATGCTGTTAACTACTTTTAGAGAGGGCAGCAGATTAGACACTGTGGGAGGAGAACATTACTAGTTCTTACAGAAGGGCATGAAGAATGCAGTGATTGCAACCTTAGAAATTTTATGTTACATAAAGACAAAACCAAATTTAAGAATCTCTTATTCTTGTAAAGTAATATTTTTTGGGTCTAGATGTTATTGAAGGGTATTGAGATACAGGAGACAATATGGGAAACCAGTTTACAGACGATGAAAGCATAACTAAATTCCAGAGCTTTATCCTTTATACCCCTTTTAATTATATAGCTGTTACAGCAAGATGACCGAAATGGCAAAAGAACAATCACAAATTTTCTGCAAATGACAATAGAAAAATGAAGCAACAGTTTCTTAGCAACACAGTGGAAAATGTGCTAAATAACATAACATTTTTTTCCTACTGAGGTTTGTGTATGCTACATTCCAAGAATTGTTCTGAAATCGACCTAGATTTGTTTTTGCGTGTTTCTTTTAGATTGTTCTTACAGGTTTGCCTCACATTGGAGTTCAGACTGAAGAGCCATGGTTTGTGAAGCCATTCTTACTTGGAGTATGAACAGAATCAAAAATCTTGTTTTATAAGGCTAAGGCATTAGATGGAACATTAAAGCTGCAATTTTTTAAAGGTTTTAGTAAACTGTAAAACAATCAAACAAACAAAAAAAAGCCCCATAATAAATAAAAGCAAAGCATTCCAGTCAGAGGTTGCTGATTGGAAATCGTGAGTGACAGTTGATACAGCTCTGGCCATCTCTTAGTGGTGGTGAACAGACTGAATTGAACTTACAAAATATTTAATTTTGACCCTTATGGAAACACTTCATTAGTCTAATTAAAAAAAAAAAAAAAGTGATCCCCAAAAGAAAGCATTACTTTCAAATCGACCCTGATTTTTTCCTCCTTTTTTTTTGGCCATTAGAGAAGAAAATCTGTCTTTTAATATGGAGTGCACACATTTTGCCGAAAGCATTTCATTTTTTGGTGTGTTCTTTATCCTCCAGACCTGTTCCTTCATATTCCAGCTGATTTAGTCATTGCAATACATACTGAGACTTCCTAAATTTTCAGCTTTTCTGTGAATAATTTGATTTACAGGCTAATTCTTTGGGAATGTGTAACAGGTAAAGTAAGAATTGCAACCTTTTCAGAGCAATTTCCAGCAGGCAGACACCCAACTGCTGGGTAGCAGAGAAGAACTGTGCCTCTCTGCAACATGACGAATTACTTTGCCCAGGAGTCCTTAGGTTGAGTCAGTGTACCTGAAGAATCCTTCAGGTACAAAGTCTTCCCATCTGTTTTGTTTTGTGTTTTATCTTTGGCTGTATTGCATTTAGAGTGTATTGCTTTCGAAGGCATGAGTAACATTTCTTCCATGAGGTATGAGTGCCATTTTCCTAGGTGTTCTGCTGTTGTCTCTGTCAATGAAGGATGTTTTAAAATCAGCTCTGTTTTGGCTCCACAAGCTTAGACAGCTCCTGCATTAAGATGGAGTTTCCAATTCACTCTGGATTTCACAAAAGCAGTAAGAAATAGCTCTTCATTCTATTACAATAGCTATGACAAGGTTAGAATGAAGCTGAAAGTAGACCTTTATCTGGGTGAATAGAGTAGTGCCAAAGAGAGGACTGGAAAGCAGCAGTAGAGGAAGGGAGATCATCTGTGACTTCCTTCACAGGTGAGAATGACAAACCACTCTGGGCAGGTACACCTGCAGATTTATTGTTGGGGGATTCCACCAGTCAGGGGTACAAAGGGCATACCTTTATTCTGAAATCAGTACTCTCCCTTGTACCCCAAAAGCACTCTATTTGTGAGACAGAGCGGTCAAGCTCATATCATCCAAGAACTATCTGCATGTATCAGGAAGAACATCCAGGCTGAAATCTGCCCTGCTCAAGTATGAGGGGTCTATAACCTGAATCAGGGAAGGGAAGGTGAAGACTAAGTTATGAAGAGTGGAAGCAACACCTTCACGGGGGACTCATAACCCATGGCCACAGATATTGAAGGATTTGGTGTTGTTTTGTTGTTTGTTTGCATGGGTTTTCATTTATTTATTTTAAGATGAATATAAATTAATGTATTAATTGGAGGAGGAATTTGGCTTGGACTTTTCATTAGAAATCATCACGTTTATAGGTTTCTTCTGTTTAATTTGCCTTGAAATAGCTGTGATGGGGGCTGGACACAGCGGAGGTGTCTTTGCACAGCTGGAATGGGACTTTACCCGAGCTGAGGACGATGGCAGTGGACGAGCAGCTCCGTAGGTCGGCCGCAGCAGTGGAAGACGAGCCTCGGGGAGGCTGTAGCCGTGAGAGGGGAAGCCTACGGAGACCACAGCGGTGGCCGGCACAGCAGCCCACGGGAGCCCGGCGGGGCCGGCCGGGCGGTGGGGTCAATCCCGCTGGCAGGAGGCGTCTGGCGGAGGTCCGGGGCGCGCGGCCGGGGGCGAGGCCCCGCGTGCGAGGCCCCGCGTGCGGGTAACGGCGGCTGAGCGTGCGGCGCCACTCCCCCCGTGCTTAGATGCTGCCGCGCGCCGGGAGCCGTTCTGCCCCGCGGAGGCCGCTGAAGAGCCGC
>JANHGN010023146.1:465-14654 GCA_024605025.1 Megaceryle maxima | reverse complement strand
TTCCCTGGGAACACCAGAAAACACTTTTTCATTGTGAGGGTGACTGTGCACTGGCACAGATTTCCCAGAGAGGGTGCAGAGTCACCACCCTTGGAGTTATATTCAAAAGCTGTCTGGACAGACATAGGCAAACAGCTCTAAGTGGCCCTGCATGAGCAGAGGGCTGGACAAAGTGACCTCCAGATGTCCTTTCCAACCTCAACCATTTTGCAATTGTGATCTCTTCACCATCTGCAGTCCTTGTCTTCTGTGCCCAGTTTCTGCACCCCTCTTGGCCAGCTGCCTTTCTGCCCTCTTCTCTGCTCAAAGCCCCCCTCTGCCTTTCTGGGAGGAATTCAGCAGTGGGGAAGGTGGCTGATCCAGCAGTAGTGTCGTGATGATGGAGAGAGGACAATTGTAGGCCCAACTTTTGGCAGAAACCTGATGCTCCTTGGTTTTTTATCCCACAGTAACTGCTGGCCTGGAAGGACAGTGTCTTGGGAGAACCTCAGGGGGTGATAACAAGAGGGTTGACTAACCTGGGCCAGCATCAAGTAGAGGGGAAATTAGTCTTTCATGGGACCAGGTCAGAGACCTTTTTGCTCTACACACAGCACCCTTTGCCTCCTGTACATCCTCAGTAGGGGATGTGCTGGTAGCAAGCTCAGAGACATGGATGGGGAGCAACAAGTGGGAGCAGGCTGGCAAGGTTTCCCTCTGCATGGCTCTGCAAGTCCGACATGGTGCCCACAGCTTTAAAAGGATTTTGAAAAAATGGAGGATGTGCAGAATAATTACAAATGTGATTTGAAGGCTGAGGAAAATGCTTGCCAGGGACAGAATGAAAGAGTTCAGTCTTATCTCACCAAAAAGGGAGCCTGAGAGGTGATTTGATTATAAGCACTTCACAGAAGAAAAATACTTGGTGTGAAAGAGCTTTTTAACTTTGTTAATACAGGAGGCTGGAACCTGTAGTCAGGAAAAGTGTAAACAGGAAACACGGCACTGGGCCATGCTACCCGAGAAGGGCCATCTGCTCTGCTTCTTTGCATCCTCTGCCCTGTCATAGAAGACACATCAGCTGAGAGACACTGGGCTTGTTACAGGAAAAACAGAATAATGGTATTTCTTATTTGGAGTTACACATGGGCCCTAGGTAAATGAATGGTCACTTCAGGCCTTAAAAGTCTATGAAAGTCCAGCTACAAGTGACAGACAGCACTGTTTAAGGAGGCATCACTGATGCCTGCAAGAAACATGGAGTTTCTCTTCCTGATCTCCCCATGTGACTGTATTGCAGCAGGAACAACCCCAGGCATCCCAAATCTACAAGAAGCCACTGGTCTCACCTGGCACCTGGGGACAGACTCAGAAACATCCACGCTTCCCAGGTTTGGGCGTGCCTCTGCCCAAACCCACAACAGGCAGCACTACTACGTTGGATGGCTGCTGGCTTGGATAGGGTCACCCCTGGCTGTAGCAGCACCTCCCTTCTCTGTGAGGAGGGTGCAAGGAGAGATATCAAGAATATTCCCCCAAGCCCTCTTCCACACTGTGCTCTTTTCTCATTGCACTGTCCCTACTTCCCACACCAAAGCCCACCAGACTGCCAGTGCCTAATCGTGTCCCCTGGCTGCCCTGCTGGCTGGGGAGTGCAGCTGCAGCCTCTAATCCAACCAAGAGCAGAAGAGTGAGGCTGCTGAACAGATCAAAGAGGACAGATATACAGGAGTATCAGAGCTACAAGGGGAATCCAAACCCACCCTGCAGAAGTGGGGGCAGAAGCTGTGACCACTGAGGGAGGCATTAGCAGGCTAAGGACAAGTGCCTGTGGAGAGATAGGGCATGTGGGGAGAATCTGAGCAGTGTCAAAAGGAAGCCAAGGATCTGTGTCCTGGCGCAGAAGCTACCCTGGGTTTGCAGGATTTATTCCCCCCCAGACACTGCTGGGCAGGAGCAGTGTCTATCTCCCCAGAATATGCAGAGGCCAAGAAGAGGTTCAGGACCTGCTGTACCTAAACCAAAATCTGAACACTGAACATTGTGTGCACTAGCAGTAAAGGCAGCTAGTACCATCCTACACTGTGTCAGAGGAACACAGCCAGTAGATCAGGAGGAGTGACTATCCCTTTATAGCAGTTAGTCCCCAAGAAGGAATAATGTGTGCCGTTTCTGCTCCATTACAGACATGGACAAATTAGCGGGAGTTCAGTAAAGGACCACCAAGGTACTTGGGGTTTGAAGCACTTGTCCTGTAAGGAGAGGCAGAGGGAGGGAGGCTTGTTCAGCTTGGAGAAGAGATGGTTTCAGGAGGGACCTCATAGCAATCTGTCAGTACCTACAAGGAATTTACTTGAGAAGACAGAGACAGGCTCTGACCAGTGGTGCTCAGTGAGAGGATGAGAAACAATGGGCATAAAAGACATGTTCAGACTAGATAAGGAAAAAACTCTTCCTCATGAGGACAGCCAAGCATTGAAGCAGGGGTCCAGAGATGCTATGCAGTCTTCCACCTTGGAAGCTTTCAAGATCTGCCTGGATGAAGCCCTGAGCAACCTGGTCTGATCTCAGTTGATCCTGCCAGTGTACTGAACAGCTGAGGTCCCTTCCCACCTTAATTATCCTGTGATCTTTAACTGCATAGGAGGAGAGGGAGTCTCTCTGCTCCAGACTCACTGGGCAGGTTGAGGTAAAATGTCAGCCACCTGCATCAATTACAGGGTCCCCTTCCAACACACACGTTGTTGCACCCCTCAACACCCTGACATTCAGGAGAGGTGAACACTTGCTTCCCCCTCCCATACTTTCAGAGTCCAAGAAGCTCCTGCTTGGCCAATGGCGATCCATCTCACCTTCTCACACAGAGGTAGAATTCAAGGCTGCAAGAAAAGTGCTGTGCAACACACAGTCTCCAACACCCAGCACGACCTCCATTCTCCCTGTGGAGTTCCACTGGAGACTTTCAACATCTGGAAACAAAGCAGCAGCACCAAAGGACAAGAGACGCAACAACTTCAAGCTCCCTTTATACAGTGGATTCTGTCCACACGGCAGGTGGGTCTGCCTTGTGCAGGGTAGTGGAGGAGGTTCTGAAACACGAGGTTAGAGGAATTACTAGGCTGAGACCATGAGAGTGGCTCTTAACACATTCAGGATGATGTCTCCAATTAGTGCAATTACAGGGCTTGGCTGCATCCTCCTGCTTGTGATTTTCATTAACAATCGCATGGTCAATTCTGCTACTTTTCACTGGGCAAGCAGCCAGAAGCTGGCAGCAGCCTCTGCTCCTGGCAAGGTCCAGAGGGAGACCAGGCTGGTACCAAAGGCCCAGCTAGGCACTCAGATGCCCTGGCTCCTGGCAACAAGGGAACTGTTTGGGAGAAGGAAGGTGAGTGGCACAGGTACCTATCCCGTTGGAAGTGCACACTCCTCACGGGAGTCTTAACTGCACTCAGCGCAGCTGGTCCCTCAGCAGGAAATGCCATCACAAACACCACTGTTCTTCTACATCCCAGAGACAGATCAGTTTTGGCTACATCACCTTTCCTAATGCAGAGCAAGGCAAACAGTTCACCCTGCAAAATGACTCCCCAGGCAATTGCAGGCCACAGAACCTCTCAGGTTATCATGATTCCAGAAAAGTAAGCTACTTCCAAGTCCAGGGTTCATACTAGAAGCAAAGGTTTTTTTCAACTTCCATGGGCTACAGAGACCCATGGCTGTGAACATCAAAGCCTATGTACCTCAATAATGAAAAAAAACCAAAACCAAAACCAAAAACCCAGAGCTTCAGTGCAGAAGTAGGGTTATAGAGCTGGGGCCAATTATTTGCCATTGCAAAGACTGCAGATGAATACAAGCCTTTTATGGCCACAGGCTGAGTAGTAACCAGCCTTCCAGCTGTCCGCACCCTGAGCTCCCCTTTCTCTGCCTCACAAGAAGCCATCCACAAACCACATAATACAAACTACAGAGATTCTCAGCTGAAACAAGAAATGAAGCCCTATTGCTGGGCACCAGGCCCTGAAGTGTTGCTGCTCTGCCCTGCTGCTCCTGGGTGTTCTGGATCCAGGTTGCCTTTCCCACAGTAACCTTGCCGATGACACCTGGTTTGCTGGGCAGAGGGGTTTGCAGGCACACTTTCTCCTTGCTCTCGGGATGTTTGCCGTATTGAAATTTCAGCAGTAAGCCAAACATCTGTTCTTCAAATAAAGAAGTCTCCCAGGTGAATGGGTAGGGGGGCAAAAATCAGCACACATGTAACCACCTGGCCTTACAGACAAGAACAGAGTTTGTGGAAGGAATGCTGAGATTCATTCAGCTTTGCTTCCGCTGGTTAATTAATTCAAACGCCATCAATATTTAATCACAGCCCTCTATTTCCTGTGTATGGCTGTTTCAGTGAGTGCACGTGGGCCTGCACGGATGGGGCAAGGCCCGCACAACATGAACACACACGTGTTTGCTCGTGTGTCTATGCTGTTGTGTGCACGTGCAGGTCCCCCCAGCATTGCAGTGCTCAGGAGTGGCTCCAGCACATTCAGCCTTCGCACTCTTCCTTTGGGGAAGCGGGGCAGAACCAAGCTGTGCCACACAATGTTTGGCTGTACCGAAAACTACTTCTCCCATCCTCTAAAGTGGCTGCTGACTTGGGGCTCCTCAGAAAGCAGCCTGCGTGACCAATAAACTTCATCACTCCTCTAAGAAGACCAAAGAGACTACACTGGCACAAACACAGGGACCTCTTAAAGGCAGGAGGCCTCATAACCCTATGCCTGCACACAGGGCTAAGTTCACTCAGGATTTCCAATTCCAGTCTCGCTGCATTGATCCAAGTCTGAAACACCTTCAACAAGAGGCCCTGACTACCTCTTCAGAAAGCCAAAGAGCTGCACAGCTACCCAGGGTTATCTCCAGAGACAAAAAAGGATCTGCTGGCACTCCCACCTCCCAGTCCTCACTACCATCCCCTCTGTACTTCCATGCTGTCTCCTCAGTAGACTCCAACCCTACCTCTTCATTCCTAGAGTCTACACTTCACTATTAAAAAATTGTGCCTTCTCATTTTCTCACCTAGCACTCACCTAGGACACATCCCCTCAACCCTTGAGGCTTCTGAAGAGGGGAGACAGGGAATATGTGGATGGAAATGAGCCCCACACCATGCCCCAGTGGCCTTGCCTAGGAAGGAACGCTGTAATTTTCTCAGAGAATCACAAAGCTTTTAGCCTTTCCTTCTTGCCAGTTCCTGCATGGAGCCTGCCAAAGCCTTTTTAATCTTTACACTAAACTTGCTGCTTGCACTAGATGAGTCTGCAAAATGAGGTAGACCTAACTGCAAGCAATCAAGATTTGCTCCAGGGCAGAGCTGGACTACTAAGACTTCTCAGGCTCTCAAGGAGTCAGAGTCCCAGGAGGGAATACTCAGGAGAGCATCACACCCTTTAAACAGAAGGGCATTCCTATCAGCTTCACGGTGGATTCACACAGGCTCTCCCACAGTTCTCCATGCAGCCAGTGTTTCCACTTTGTTTCTAAAACGTTTCTTGCTGAGAGTGAGTACTAAAGCAGCCAAGAACAGAGTGCTCTGCCCTGCACCATATGGCACTCTCTACTACAAGTCCTCACCAGGTGAGCTTCAGAGCCAACATAGCTGAGGCCTGGGTGAAGCTCTGGAGTACAGAGAAGCCTGGCAGACACAGCAGTCAGTGAAAGTAAAAGCAGAGTGGAACAAGCAGTAGGGAAGGTAAAGTGACAGAAGAGCATTCATCACACTCTGTCCTTGTTTTTACAAATGTAGGGAATGGAAGTGCTTCTGGAAGGCTCAGAGGTGCAACAAATAGGGGAAGAAAGCCAAGAAAGACAGCTCTGGCTAAGAGGAAGACTACACCTCACTGCTTTAAGTCAATCTTTGGACATTTCCCCAAAGTACCAACACTGCTTCCCTATTTTGCCATCTCTATGCCTCACCTCTGCATCACTTTTAATCAGAGCCTTGAAATTTGTGATGGAGAACTGGTCTCAGGTCACTGAGGGGTGAGTTCCATTCACCATAAATTGCAGGATTTGCCCATCCTTCATCATGGTGCTCCTGCCAGAACTGGAGGAGTGACAGCAGGGACACAGTGGATGCAGGTGAACAAAAGAAGAGCAAGGATATTTTGGACAAAAATAGCACTGCTGGCACAGCAGGTGTGGAGAGCATACACATTGCGCTTCCTCCCTTGCATAGTTTAGGCTCTCATCAGAAGCTGTTACAAAAGCAAGATAAACCCACAAATAGGTTACTTTAATTTCCCCCCTATGCTTCCCAGGCAACACCAAGCACTCAACAACAGTTTGGAGTGCAGAAGTCCCCTCTGTTTGGTCAGTTAACGTCAGGAAGATGAAGAGACTTAAGCAGAGATGCTCACTGCTTAATGTGTGGTAACCCCAGTCAGGCACCTGCAGCAATGACATTTATACCCAACACTACACTGGTTTTGAATGCAAACTTCTATGCTGGAGTTCTGAAAGCCCAGTGAATAAGCTGCATTGCCATTCCTAAATTACAAATCTACAGCTACCTGTGCACACATGGCTGGGAGTGCATGACAGCACCATGAAGGTAGATGCACACAGATCTCAGCAGGATTGCTCCAGGCCAGAGAAGGCAATTTAGACACAGGACTGTTGCTCAGACAAACACGGTGATGCACAGATGCTAAAAGAACCCCCAGCTGCAGCAAAGACCTCAGTAGACCCTCAAAATTGGTCAAATTATATGGTTCCTGATTAGGACTCCAAGAAGATTCCCTCTTCAACCAAAGGGCAGGACCATGTCTTTAATACATAGCTTTGCACATACGTTCAGCATTCATGCTTTGGTCACTTGTGGAAGGAGATGCTGAAGGGTGAATAATGTCTTCTCACCTCTATGTAGCATGCTGTGGCTAGTCTGTGAGCCTTCACCTCACAGAGACTTGACTCAAGGCTAATACACAGATGGACCTCTGCTTGTCATGCAACTCTAGATCTAGCTGTTCAAAAGAAGATAAAGGGACAAAGACTCGGGGGGTAAATCATCTCCAAAGTGGCCTGAAGACTACTAACATCAGAAGACTCCCAGAGCTACCAGGGCTCAAGAAGAAATTGCATTTTCCAATTATGCTCATCCAGGAGCTTGTGTGTTCTCTCTCTCTGATGCATTAGCATGCAAATTTTCCAATGCCTCAAATGAGTTCTGAAGATGCCATGAAACAGCTGCCCCTCCCCACCTTATTCTAGCAAGCATGACTGAACCTAGACCTTGTGACTATAACATTCTGGAACTTTGGCCATCAGGGGACATGCTACCCCAAATTATGTTACTTCATCTGAATGGTAGAAGTCGTTCTAGCATAAAACAGACCAAAAAGGAACTTTCAAATCAATAGAAAAGACACGTACACAATAAGTTAGTCTCCCCCAGGAATGCAGGAAAGTATAACTTGTTCAGGTTCCCTGTTGGGATATCTATCCCCAGATTTTTCAAACAGAACAGTTATTTAGAGTCTAAACATACTTTGGATGTGCTGATTCTATCTCTTGGCCAGTTTCACAGGAACAGCTCATCACTGCTAGTTCCTCACATGCTATCCTTTACAGCCTGAGCAGTCTATGAAGAGATGTTTGATGCAGACTACTATCCATCCTTTCTACATTGTTCTTCCTGAGTATCTGCTACTGAACTCATCACCTACATCTAGCAATTAATCTGGTATCCAATACCGTTAATTGATAAATATACCCCACAAAAGCCAAAACATCCATAAATACAGAGATCTAGTTGCTATTCTTTTCCTTAAATCTTCTAGAATAGAGAGATCAGATCGTCAGCGTATGTTCTTTCTCCTTTCTTCTTATGAAAGGAATACAAAAACCAATCCTCAGGAATAAAAATACCCAAACAAAATATTTTTACATTTTAATTATTTTAAAGCCCATCATAATTTAAAAATCTGACTCCAAGTGCAAAGAAAATGACCCAAAGGCCCTGCCTCTGCAAACTCTTAAGCACCACTCAACAGAGCAGAGTGATAAGGTAAGCAAAAGTTGGAACTGAGAGGCAGGAAGTAACACTGCAGTTTTTGGAACCCCTCAGAGCATCTGGTCTCCTGGGATTCCGAAGTCCTGTCACCTCTGCTCCATAAACCTGTGCAGAAGCATTCACCATGCTGAGCAGGAGTATTAAACACAACTATCAGTATCTGTGGGGGTGGCATAGCACCTTCATTTTACACACACTGCAGCAGAGGTAAGAGGGATATATGAGGCACAGCTAGCTGATCATCCATGTCATTTCTTAGGTCCAGGACACAGTAGGTGCTTGGTCAGAAAGAAACACATTTACACACAGTGTAATTAACATTTGATTTGTTTTGACACTGGGTCTGCTCTACTCTTGACATTCTGACTGAATTTTGGGACAAAGGCAGATTCCCAGGTAAAGCCTTCAGACTGGTGAAAGCGCTATGCTACCAGAAGTCCTGCCAGACAAGACATGTTAAAGTGGTCCCCACAGGAGCTAATGGGTGCTTACAGGGAGCTAAGAAGCAATTTCCTTCCTACACTACTAAAAGAAGCCAGGACATAGAAAATCAATTGTTGGAGGGATGGAGGGAGAGAGGAGCGGCAAAAATATGGATCCTGCCTGTTCTGCATACAAGCAGACATTACAAAGTCAACTCTACCCCAGTGAGGTTCCTGCAAAGAAAATTGCACTGGGAAAAGTCATATAAAGACTGCAAAACAGCAATGCTTTCCTAGAAGCAGAGGACCTTGTGGATTAGAGTCCTAGGCAGGAATCTTTGCAGGACCACCTTCAGTAAGTCCCAACCTGCCACTGAGTGAAAAAAACTTTCCATTCTAGCACTGTAGACTCATAAAAGCTGCAGAAGTACTTCAGCATGAGAAGGATTAGGGCCTTCTGTGCTGCTCACAGAAGCACCCACAGAATATGCCTACCATGAACCACAAGATCACTACCTGGATTTATGAGACTGGAGAAAACGTGCTCCACTGAATCTCAAGGATAAATTAAGTATTAGTTATCAATATACTCTGCATAAGGGCTTTCTAAATACATAGGCAGGAATAGGACAGAGATCCTCTCCCATTCTTGTCTGTATGAGAAGGAACTGTCTTCTTTCCAAGATAGATGAATGATGCCCACTCAGTCTCACAAGCAAACTGGACTGACTACCTGTGCTATATGCTGTGGCAAAATTATGAAGCAGTAAACACTTTTATGTTCTTACTTCCAGGTTTATGTTACCTTTATCTCCAAAAAGAACAAAATTTTACTGAACAAGGAAACAGACACCTACCTAGCCTCACTGGAAGAAAGCAGATGGCAACTTACCAGGGAAGGGTGCAGAACTAACTGCTTGTCCCAAAAGCTGTTTTGAGCATCTTTCCCTGGAGTGACAGTACCATATTTGTTGCCAAAAGTTGCGTCTAGATCAGAAATGCTAGGTGTGGACACCAGATTCTAGGGCATCTCCTCTATTTTAAAGAGGAAACAAGACTGGAAACAATAGACTACAAGGCTCTACAGTTCACAAGCCCTTGCATTGGCACAATCAAATCTCATCTTCAAGCACTGTATGTGCTGCAAAACCTGGCCTGTGAACAAAGTCACCTTTCCTTTGCATTTACAGGGACCTGAAATCCCAGTCTGAGACTTACACAGTAGAATGATGCCTGAGGTTCAGCTCTAGGATAGTGGAAAGTGAAATGCAAAGAAGCAGCTGCAGTATTGCTGAACACAAATAACATACAGAGAGCATCACCATCCCCCCATCAAGTACGGAGTATTAAGTGCTTGGGGCTTACACCTATCAGTAGGGTAAACAGGGTGAATGCTGTTCGAAGCATCACAAGTCCAAGCTATTGGAAAATCCAGCTAGGGTTAGACCAAGACATTCTCAGCTCCAGGCATCCCACTTGATGCACAAGTTCCCTCGGTACTCCAGTCTGGCCTGTAACTGTTGGTTCAGTAGCTTTATGTGAAGTAGTTGCACCACCTGCTGTCTGCTCTGAAGCAAGTTACCAGTGTCTATCAGAACATCATTAAAGATCATTATTATTAACAAAAGTTTTCTTCTTTAGAACCAGTTTTTTGCAGGACACGCTCTTGATTAAAGCCATCAAGAAAGATTTCATATCTGAAAACTATGAAGCAAGATCAACAGAGGGACAGTCTAGTCAAAACAGTTCAGGTTCTCAAACAGAATATGAGAAGTTCACTTTAACACCCAGCTCCTCTCAGGAGAAAGAATGCACTGTTACCCCTTTAGGAAGCTCTGTCAAATTATTTCCACTCCAAAAAAACTTAAACAGATAGCATTGAACAAAACTTTCAGAGAGGAAAAAATTCTACCAGGCAAAAAACCAGCCACCTCCCCAACAGCACCTGTGGCTTAGCAGAAAGGAAAAATGACATCTTAAAATCCCGCACCATTCCCCTTTCCGCGCAAGGCTGCAGCACTAACTGATCCAATCCAATGGGGCAAAGAGATAAGACTCCTACAAAAAGCCACAATACTAAAAGTCATCTTAGGATATGGTGTCTTGTTCATGCATGAAAGCAGACAAGTCAGTATGCTCCCCATAGTCCTAGAGATCAAGGATCCTGTTCACAGGCAAGTATTTTGTGTGTCAGGCCTCAACAATAATTGGGTGTGCAATAGCAAGGTCAGCGTGGGTCTAAAAGGAATAGTTCAGAAGATAAATGATCTCTGCTTGATGAAGGCAATCAGAAAACCAGTTTATTTTAAAAACAAAATAACCTCCCTTCAAATGCCCACATACTTTCCAATAAGCTTAGTGCTCAAGCTAGATTTCCTGTGATACTGCTCTGTCCCCTTGGCCTGTAGGGTCAGAAGTACCGATGTATCCCTGTCCTTCCGACCAATATCAGTTAGCTAATGTTCAATAGGTCCCAAATACCAGCATTTAATTCTCCTTACTATGAACACAGAACATCGAGGTCACCAGGCACAAAGACTCCTTCACACTGGGATAAGTCTATGGATTTATATACAAGTCATCTGCTCCCATCAAGATAGGAGCTCCTTCCTACTTAGCAGAACCATAAAGAAAGTATGGGAAGGTATATCCATGTTCTCTTTTGAAGTCAAAGCCTAACCCAACATTAAAATCATCCCTGAACCACTTAGCCTGCAGTCCAGACATGTCCACACTCATTCTACAGCTCGTGGTCTACACTCTCAACGTACAACCTCCTGGATTCCCTAATAGGCTTTTTATAACATTTCCCAGTCTCACCGTGCCATTCTACATCCGCTGAATGAGGAGGGCTCATCTTCCAAATTCATTCCCTGTGAAAAGGACATTGCCTGTTTCTTGTACAGCATCTCCAGATCCACACTGTAGTAGAACAGCAGGACTCTCACCAGACTCTGGCTCTCCTTTGGGTGGTCACAGACAGGTACTCTTGGACCCTCCTTCTAGAGAGTTGTAAGGCAGGTTTGGTAAGAACTGAGCAGGGGACTTTGTGCTTCATGTTCAGTCAGTGTTGCTTTGGGGTTTCAGCATCCTCTTCCTCACCACGTTCAGTATGGCGCAGCAGCAGCTCCAGGTCAGTGTCAGAGCTGCCCTCCTTGTGTAGCTTCAGTGCTTTCTCACCTGCATGCAGACAGCCCATTTAGTGACAAACTCTCTATAGTACCCATCAAACCCGGCGTTGCCAAGGAGCTCGAACTAGACACAGCTCCTAGTGAAGCTACGAGAATGCCTACAGAGAAACAGAAAGTGATTTAAAATAGAATCACCTTTGGAATTCACAGCTTTGAGAATAACATGAAGGGAGATTCCTGACAGACAGACAGCAAAGCCCAGCCAGTTCAAGAGACTGAGGCGGTCACCCAGCAAACATGTGGCAAGGAATAAAATGCAGATTTCCTGTGGAAACAAAAAACACGACAAGAGGCAGGGCAGGACCCAAGGAGATATGCAGATATATCCCAATGAGATGTTTTACAGCTCAAGCCTAGATCAAGATGCCACCCTGCTAATTTTCATAAGCACATCCTTCCATGTGAGGGGAGTTCTATAATCAGCTTCTAGAAAACAGACCAACCTGTTTTATCTGGGCTGTGGGATTTTAAGTCCTCTGACTGCATAGCTTGGCTACATGGGAATCCTGTGACTTCCAGATCACACAAATTTCATGTCACCATTTAGCTCAAAAGTACATGTGCTGCATTCCTCAGAGGAGGGAGAATATACCAAATTCGGTTAAAGAGATAGTTCACGCCAGTGGTTTGTTCATACCTAGGTCTGATGCAAGAGCATGCCCTTCTTGCCTCACCTCCCTCCCACACCATCTATTGCTCATGAGACTCACAGGTTTTAGTCTATCCCAGATCCCACCAAACTCTGGACCTTAATGGTAATTTTTATAGAACAGCCACTAGACTCTGCCCCTTGGTATCGGGGAAGGGACTTCACTGCAGAGACTGCAAGGCAAAGCATCAAGCTCCTGTGCAAGGAGAACAAAAATAGGAGATGGTATCTAAGGAAGTTCCCACCACACGAAGCGCATTAGGGGTGACTCAGTACTTGCCTTCTAGCATTAGCACAGGAACCATGCCTTACCTTAAAAATGCCAGCAATGGAGAGGGTGAGGCTAGATGTTCTGGAAACCAAGAGGAACTCAGAAAAGCCTAGACCAAAGGCAAGAATTCCACCCAAGAACAGCTTCCCTGCCAGAGGGAACAGCATTCCTGCTTCATGGAAACGCAAGAACTTCTCTGATATGGACAAAGGCAGGCCTAGGAACAAGACAGTAAGCAACAGAGCACCTTTCCCAACTCCCAGGACTCCTCACAACAAGATGGGGGTGGGCTGCTCATATTCTATTATCAGAAAGATGTGAAGCCAGTTCTTCACAGCCCATATTTCCACAAGTGTGGCAGGCTACTATTTCTATGCACTTTTTAATGTTCTGCCAGCATAAGGTACACCTGGGTCCTTATAATTCCAGGTCTCTAACCACTTTGTAAAGTTCACAGCTGTTCAATTATCTAAATGAATTATCTCAAACAGCAAACTACTAAGCAATCTCCCAAACCACTCTATAAAGCTATCCCTGCTTTCTCTAATTAACTTACGCACCCTCAAACACTGCAAAGAGTGGGAAGAGCCCCAGGAACATGAGCGGCTGCAGGTGAAACATGGTATCAATGGGGTTCTGGAGCCCTGAAAGAGGAGAATCAATAACAGACTGGGTAGCAACAAGCCAGGGAATAATAACATAGCTCCTAAAGCCATCTAAAGTACCATTCCTAGACACACACCTTATCTCTACTGCCCACACCTGTGCTGCTGCAGATGTCAAGCCACCTTCATTACCCATCAACAGATAACCCCTGTCCCTTACACAAGATGGCTTGTTTCTGCAGCAAGGGCTACCATCTCCTTATTGCCCTCCCCATTACCAGAACCACCACTCACTTCCTAACACCCTACATACCCAGTTCAGCCTTCTGCATAAGTATCTGTGTGAGAGTCCAGCGAAGACCCCCAAGGAAAGAGGCACACAGCACCAGCACAAACCCCTGTGTGTTGAATTGTGTGGACTTGTAGGTGAACATGAAGAGCCCCCCAGCGATGAGCAGAACAACCAGCAGCAATGCCACCCTCTGGATGAGAGCAAACACAAAGTCACTACAGACTCCTGGAGCTGAACAGAAACAGATATACCTCCTTTCTTCAGGCTCATCTACATAATTGCATTCTTCCTCTACTTATATTTTTCTTGTATGTTTACTGCCTATTTCCCTGGGCCTGACCTTCTCCATCCCTAAAGCACTGCATGGGACCCTTACCACTTCCTCCAGCTTGAAGAGCAGTGAAAAAAGCAGGATGAAGAGAATGGCAGAGGATTTGGTCATCGTGTAGCTGTAAGGACCAAAACACACTGTCAGTCTCTTCCCATGTAGTCACTCCCAGCAAAGTAGTATTAGAAATTGGATAGAAACATAAAAACATACAAACATAGAAATGTCTGGGTTGGAAGGAACCTCTAGAGGTCATCTAGTCCAACCCCCTGCTGAGAGCAGGGACATCCTCAACTAGAGCAGGTTGCTCAGAGCTCCCTCAAGCCCTACCTTGAATGTTGCCAGGGATGGAGCCTCAACCACTTCCCTGGGCAACTTGTTCCA
>JANHGN010023144.1:0-10938 GCA_024605025.1 Megaceryle maxima | reverse complement strand
AGTCTCTTGTGGTTTACACATGGGCACTTCAAAAAAAAAAAAAAAAAAAACCAAAGCAAACCAAATTTAGAATAATTTAAAAACACAACAGCCAGAACTCTGGGAACCCTCAGCACAAGCTTGCAATGCCAAAACTTGGGGGTTTGTGGCATGTGTTTTTCAAGACAAATGTCTTGAATCTCTCTCATACTAATTTGAAGGTGTCTCATCTGTAGTACTTTCTTATCAAAGTTAGCACATGTGAGGATTGTTTATTCTTCTGCATGAATTATTAATCTGTAAAAGAGAATCCCCATGAGGCATTTTTAAATTCTGAATTTCATGAGTCTTGTAACAAAGCATATTTTATGAGAAGTCTTAAGAAAACCTTGCAGAGAGGAAGTAAGAAAGAACAGGTCTGGGATTGTTTCTAGAATAAATATGTCCAAATTAATTGGATCTGAACTGCAGTTACATGTTGCAGTGAGAGGATGGTGAGCAGCTTTAGCTCAGGCTAGACAAAGATATATCTGATAGGCTAAGTCTTTAAAATTTGTATGAGGGCTTTTCGGTTTAGCTAAAAATAAATCAATCTATTAAACAAAGTCTGCTCTGTGGATACCAGAGGAATTCATTAACTGTGCCTGATCTGCCTTTGCATGGTTGGATTGCATAAAATTCAAGCAGAGCCTGGGACTTTGGCACACAAGAAAGTTCCTCCACAGCAGCCTGCTGTGCTGCTCAAGGTGGTGGAGAAGCTCAGAGTGTAGCTCTCATCCCAGCTGCCAAGCTGTAATGCACAGGCACAGGCAGTGCGTCAGCTGCATCCTTGCCCTGCCCTGCTTCCAGGGGGCAAGCAGATGGCCTGTCCTGGAGGGTCACAGAGACAGCCAGGGAGTGATGAGGTCCTCAGGGTTGTGTGGGACCTCAAAGACGTTCTGCTTGCAGGGAAGTAAACGTGTGCATTGCATGGCTGGCCAATCTATTTAATCTGTTTTAATTAGATTCAAAGCTATTCTGTTGTCAGGAAGAAAGCAAGCCTAGGCAGCAGTGGGTTGGATAGAGAAACACACTGGAGCCTGATGTCTGTGACGAGTGGCACACAGGTGTGTACCCGATGGGGTGGGAGTACATGGCTCACTGGGGTTTTGTTGAGAGAAACAGGGGTGGAACCTGGGGAGCGATGCACAGGGTTTGGGTCTTTCCATTCATGTGGGACTACGACTGAGACCAAACTATGTCTCTGCTCATCTGTGGCTTAGGAAAGGCAGTTGGGCAGCACTGGCATTCAGTAACCACACTAAAGGGGGAAGAAGAGCAGTATTTGCTGCAAGCCACAAGATGGTGATCATTTTCTTGCCAGCACAGGAGATGGCACTGGTGGGGAGGGATGAGACAGCACTGTCTTCCAGCTGTTGGCGCTTGGCATGACCAAGGGGGCAGAAAGACAGCCTGCCTTGACAACAGGGGGCCATTGCACTGGGACTCTGGTGCAGCCAAAAAGCACTGAAACAATGCAGTGCTGGTAGCTATAGAAATGGCAAAACATGGACAGAAAAGCTGATGCTTTCAATGCTTCTAAGCAAAGAAGAACCTGTGTAGCTCACTGCCGCAGCATGCAGTCTAGATGGACAAAAAATGTTCATCTGTCACTATAAACAAGAACAGTGTTTATGTTCTACCTTTCAAACAGACCAGTGGGTAAACAAGCTCTCCCCATACACACCAGGACATAGAGTGGCTCTCACAGGGAGCTGAAGATCCCACTGTGTGACTGAGCACTCAGGGATTTGTACATTTAATTCAGTGAGGATTTGCTATTGCCCCCAGATGTGTGCTGCACAGGGCTAGGTTTCCATGATCCTTCTTCCCTGAATGAAAATTCTTGCCTTTTTTTAACCTTGACTCCCAGAAAAGAAAAGAATCAGATTGTACCAGTCAGCCTTTTCTCTTGCCCCTGGAAAACCTCTGGTATTTTCTTAATATTCTCATGTGGTATCACGCATCAACCAAACAGCAAATAGAGACATCATCATCCTACCACTGGGTAAAATTTCCTGTAGAGGGAGACCAGCACAACAGGCAAAATCCTTGCATCTGTTCTCTGTCTAGTTCTGATGTCTGCTAAACACTCTTGTGAAACTTTATCATCCTTTGAGGTCTCTAGGAGGTGGACCATGGTGCTGGTTTGACGGGCTCCCAAAGTCCCTGGCAGCAGTAGGAGAGAGCATGAGGGGGCACAGATGTGCAGGTGTGAGGAAGAGGCGGGACATTGACTGATGTCCCTAAGCACATCTCAGGAAACCTGCGTAATTTCTCTGATAAAGCCTTCCGAACCCCTGAGAGAACAGGATCATTTCTCTCAAAACAGTCAGACATCAGCAGACAAGCATTCACCAGAGACCGTATACAATTCCTGTGTCTCAAGAGGGACCAGTGGCTGTCACTCACCTCTGTGCACATTGTCTCTGCGGCACTGGATGCTTTGCAGTTAACACAGGTGAGAGCTGTGAAAATCAAAAGGTATAGATCACAGGCCATTACAGAGAGAGGTGGAATGCTGAAATGGATGATCTAGCAGTATCTTCCTCTAAGAAAAGCAAGACTAAGCAGTAAAAGTCAGATAAACTGTGTGAGATGGCTAGAAAGCAAGTTGTGAGGAAAAGAAATGATTGCTGAATCTCCCAGGCTCAGTGTAAGCAAACTAGCAGTTTTGGAGTGAAAGAGGAACTACCCTGCTTTAAATATAGTCACATTACTATGCACTGGTACTTTTCTGGGGCAGAACAGACTTTTTTTTTTAAATGGAAACTGAGAGAAATTGGCCTTTTTGCTTGTGTGAAATGTCTCTACTGAGTACAGTGTAAGTTCAGTATGACATACAAGGTAGAAAAGGGCAGATAGGACTGCAGTGTCTCACAAAAGGGGAATTTAATATAACACAATACAAAATGAGTTGAAAATTTGATACATTACTTATGAAAGTCATAAGAACTTTATAAAACAACTGAAATATAGGCATAAGATCTATGCCTATATTGCTGCAAAGAGGGATGCCATGCTGAAACGTGTGTTTCTCCTTAGAAACAGGAAAACTGAAAAGCTGTAGTTCAATCTGAAAATGAACTCTTTTCCTCTTGTATTTAGATTACAGGTAATAATCAGTATTCTGGAGGGGGACAATATTTCTAACCATCTCTAAGATGGACATGTGTGTTTAGCTGCAGGCAGGAGGGCATCATATCTCAGTAGGATGGGGTGTCTCATCCTCTCTGCCTGTGATAGTGCAGGGTGCTGCATCTAGACAGACAGCTTAGCCTCAATTTTTTTTTTTTTTTTTTCCCCCCTTTTCTGAGTTATTAGCTTAACAACTTTGTTTTCAGCAGGCTTAAGTGGCACTCTTTCTTTACCACTTAGTAGAGAAAGGCATCACAAAAATGGGAAAATGCATCCTGGCACGATTGAAGAGAGGCCAGGTGTGCTGAACCGTGGAGACAATCCAGCCTCAGGGACTCCATCAGTGAAGCTTCAATCAGTCAAGATACCATGTCAAAATCATTGAGCTCCACACCTGGACAAATGGAAACATCTAGGCTTCTCTGGTGCCAAGGGCACACACAAAATCAGCGGCTTCCGCTCTAAAATAGCTCATGAATGCCATGGCTGCACTGGTAGATGGAGCTGATGTGTTCATCAGGTTTCACCTGAGCCATGCTGTGCTCATCCCTGCAAGCAGCTGGAGAGAGGGGAGTAGTCATTGTGGCAGGAGCAAAGCTTTAAATCCAGTACAGAGGTCACTCCCTTTCACCTAAATCTCTCAAGTGGGCTGTTGGGGCTAGCAGGCACAAAGAGGCCACAGCACTGGTGCCCTGCTGCTGCATTTGTCTGCTGCTAGGACGCTTCTGTGCCATTCTAATTTGTATGAATGACAAGCTGGAAAGTTCTTTTCATATGCCACTAGAAGCTTTGCCTCTTTCCTAACCATCTCTGCTTTTGTTAGAAATCCTGCCTGCCATGCAGCTGGTAGCAAAAAATTAAGAATTTGTTTGGGGTGTTTGCTCCTTGCTTATTTGCCATTTTCCATGCTAATGCTCAAAGGCTAAGGCTTGGTGTGTCCTGGCCATCCCTGCAGTCCTTTTCTGGCATGCAGCAGTTTGGACTCACACTTAACATACTGTGTCTTGTTTCTGCCAGGCTACAGACCCTGACAACATGAATATTTCCTCAAACCATCCATACCAGAAACCTCCAATTTAAAATGCATGTGCTTTATAAGAAAAGTCCTTTGAATCAGAAGGGGATGTCAAACAAAACAAGACCCACCTCTTCCTGCAGTGCAATGAAGTGTATTATTATGTAACTTGGAATTTACATGTGATGTAACAAAGGAGAAATAACTTCAGTGATTTTTAAGGTGTTTGGGGGTTTTTTGGGTTTTTTTGGGGGGTGGTGGGGTGGAGGTGGCATTTTTTGGAGGAAACAGGAAGCTTTATGATGCAAATAATGAATTCCAGGGCTTGCCTCCATTGTGGGTAACAGAGAGCTCATTATAAAAATTGGTATCAGGTGACTTTTTCTTGTCCACGTGCAGTTCCTTTTCTTGTCCATGTGCACAAGCAATCACTGAGCTTAGTAAAAATGACTAATGATAAAAGGTATCTAAATTATTTATTACATGTACGTCTCTGATTTATTTAGCTTTTTATGCTTGTAAAGCAAAATGGGGAGGGGAAAGAATTTATGGCAGTAGTTAGAGGGAGGAGGTTTTGCTGATGACAGGGGGCTTTTCTATGGGCACCTCCCACTTTAAACAGGGAGTGCTCCTTTTCTGCATGCTGGTGTTTTCTGTTCCTAAGTACAGGATGGATCCTTTCTCCATAAACAGCATTCAGGGGGGCTGTCAGACCACAGGGGGCATGGGGAGATTCCCCTTGTGACTGTTTTCCTGCTAATAATTTTACTTTCTCTGTGTTTGGTTGAAACTCTTCCTGCTCTGATGGTGGAAAATTTAAGACCATGCAAACACCAGGGGTAATAATTGGCTTCTGTGTGATGGTGCTTGTTGACGAGCACTTGTGGGATACTGAATTCTGCCCAGCTAAGCACATTACTCCCACTGCACTGCCCCTCCAGTGCCACACCACCCCAAGTCACTCTGCCCTGCAATCAAAAAGTCCTCCAGAAAGGGCTGTACATCCCCCAGAGGTTTTCCATTTTAAACAGATTTCTGAGATAGGCAGGAGGAATGGCTCACCAAGCTCACCAAAACATGGTGAGTCACCCACTGCATGTGCCCATGAGCAGTGGCCCTTCCTGCACTTAAAAACCACCAGTGATCTAGTGTCAGTCCTAGAAGGGACCATGATAGTGAAGTGATGGTGTGTTTCTCACAGGCAGGGGATGCCATTTCCCACCCCCACTGCAGAAACGTTGGTGCTGTTTCTGGGTGGGATCCTGGGTCGTGCAGAATCCTCTCTGCCTGGGCAGGAAGATGGATGGTCAGGCAAAAGGAAATCCTGTCTGGTGTCAAATCCACTCAGCTGGCCCTGTGCCTGGCCTGGCTCTCATGCCTGGAAAGGATCCTGGTCAGAGCACTAAGTGCACCATGTCCAAAAAGCCTGGCCCCCAAGAGGTGCTTCAGGTTCATACCTGAATGAACCTGGGAAATTGCTTCTCTTCCAGTGTTGCCTTGGAAAAAGTCTGTAGGAGTAAGTGGGAATCAATCTAAGACATTAAAAAAGAACAAAGTGCATTGAGTTGTGTATATGTTAAATAGACTTTAGCACCCTCAGAATTCCTATGAGATGTTAATTGTCTTTCATTTAAGAGATCAGTCATGTCAAACTCTGTCTTCTATAGCTCTGAAGAAGGGATTGGCAATCCAACACAGCAGGGCTTCCCAAATACCTGTGTATAAAAGATTAGAAGATTAAAATAATTTTCAGTCATTTCCTTCAAGGACAGATTTCAAGATTTTCCTCATTTGTTGTTTTCTTTGGTACTGCAAACCAGATATAGGAATCCAAATGATTTCCTTAAATTGCTGGATGTTAAGAACCTGGACTGATGTTTATCTTTAGTCAGTGGGATTTAGGCTGTGACCATTCCCCTACTGCAGTTCCATGGTGCCCTAAGAGAAGACACAGCAGCTAGAGAAGACTAGGACTACCTGTCACAAAGCCACATTTTCTAGCAGGAAAACCTGTGTGGGCTTTGCTGCTGGTGCAGCAGGTGCTGTGGGCTCAGGCTGCAGTCCAAGGAAAGGCCTTAAACAAGGTGACACAGCCAGAGTGTGAATCACCTGCAGGGAGAAAAACTGTCATAAAATGTCAGACTTTAACAGACTTTATGTGAAACCCCTCTGGTTTATGCTGCAGCAATTGATCTTTCTGAACCCCTAAACGAAGGTGGGAGACAGCAGCCAGATGTGCTCCCTAGCCCACACTTCCTCTGCAAGTGAGAAATATCCCTCTGCCTGCCCTCAGGGATGGGGGGACACAAGGGGGACAATTGTTGCAGGACTGCACCTGTGGTGCTCTCCCTAGATGATCCATGTGGTTTTTGGGCACGCAGGCTGCATCAATCCCCTGCCACAGGGATTCCTTTTTCTCTGCTTTGCTGCTGCTGCTTGGCAGAGGACCAAACCACCAGCTTCTGTCTTCTGTGATTGATGGATGAGGTTAATGCTTGAAAGCATGCCACACCTTCAATCTGAAGTTTCCATTACTCAAGCAAACCACCTACATAGGTAACAATCTAGATGCCCCTTAAAAAAGAGAGAGAGCGTGACAAGGGATGTGATGCGAGCACTGTGTATAGGGAATATCCCAAACACAGTGAGCACTGTGAGCACTGCTCTGGCCACCTCTCCATGGGTGGCTTGTTCTAGTGTGGATTTTATTTGTGTTAGCTTTTGAAATGATTGATGGTGAAGGTGCTCAGGTAGAGGGCTGCTGCTGCACCAGATCCTGGAACGTCTGGCTTCAAGAGGTTCAATGCTATTCTTTTAGTAGGCAGGATTGACAAACTTTCAGCTGATGATCGCAGCTTGCTAGAGGCCAGGGGGACACTGGGGTTCTTGGCCCCTGTGCCTGCATCCTGTGCCCTGTCTGACAGGCAGGAAGCTGGGCTGGTCATAGCTGAGGCATGTGAAGCTGTGTGAAGTCCTATCAAACTGAAAATAATCAGGACAAAGGCACTATGCAAGAAGGAAACTGATGCCAGGAATTAGCAACTGATTAATTACTGACGTCTTGTACATCCATGCTTCATCTGCAACGGGGACATCTCCTATACTCTCCCTACAGATACTTCCTGTAAAACTATTGCTGTGTTTTCTGTAAAACTACTGTTGTGTTTTCCTCCTCGAGTAGGTTTTTTAAAAATTCCGAAGATATTTTGAGAATCTCAGTGCTGGAGCCCACTGTTAACTCTGAAACAACTGTAAGACTTCTTCCTGTCCCAAAAATTCACTGTCTGTTACCTACTAAGCAAGTGAAATACTCAGTATTCTCAATCCCCATGGGTTATATCAGTACTATAAAGCCAAGATAAAATACAGACTTCAATGATTAGTAACAAACTGGTTTTCCTCTTTCCAAACAATACAGAATCTGACAAACCGGGCTGCACAAGTCTACACTCTGGATTTTAGACTGATGAGAGAGAAATCTGATTGCATGTGTAAGTCTGACTTGAGTAGCAACCCAAAAAAAAAAAAAAAAAATTAAACACCCTCCTGAGCTTCCCTTTCCTCAGATGGTCTCTATCAGGTGCAACTTGGCACAGCTTTGGGGAAAAGAACCTTCCCAGTCATTGTATGGAGAGACTGGGCTCATCCCTGGGAGTCACATTCATGTTGTGTTTGGTTTGCTTCTGCTGGCTGCAGATATTAACCTTGCAATGGCAGGAAACCAGGCAGAGATAAACAAAAAGAACCAAACTGACAGAGCCTGTGTGAGTTCAGACTATTTACAGAACTTTCAACACAGAGGCTTTGAAATTACAAAAGAGCATTGTAACAGGAAGTCCTGTTGCTAAGTGACATTAATTGCCTTATATAGAGCTCCAGGAAGAGAGGAGAGAAACCTCTTCCCCTACTTTCAATAAGAAATACTGCTGAGGAGTACCCATAACCCAGGCACCATAACTGCCTCTGAGTACATTGGAAATGTCTCAAGTGATGTCCTGTCTGAGAGCAGCTTTCCATGACTGTATGGTATGGGGTGGCCACTGATGAGACTGTGTGGGCAGGTGAGAGCCACCTCTCCTCCTCTATCTGGGCATTTTGAGGGAGCTGAAATGCATCAGCAGGCTGCACCTCTAGTCAGGGTGGGTGAGAATTGTGAAAGAAACCCTAAACTGCCATGACAAGGAAAAAAAAAACCAAAACATAGGTCTGGTTCAGCCAGTTGGCTTGGCAACATGAAATGATGTCTCCACACAGCCTTGACTGCTTCAGTTCACTTCTTAAGTTTATTTTTTCTTTCTCCCCCATTCATATTAACAAATTCTTATCTGCTCATTTTGCACTGATGGTCTTTGACAAACACCCATGCAGCTGCAAGGTAATATCTTGTTCTGGTTATGACTGCATGCAGGAGGTAACAAGGTAAAATACATGCTTCTCTAGTTGGGAATATGTTGATGCCCTAAATATATTTTGCCACAGGGTAAAGCTTGTTCCTTTGCCCTCACCATGCTTCAGAGATATGGCTCTGAAGTTCTTACACTTGTAGTGATTTTGGCTTTCTTGCGAAGTGTGAATCCTTCATCAGTCTGGTTTGCTGATGGGAGAACAAATCAACCTCACTGCTGCAATTCAGGGTTTTGTTTTCAGTTGCTGCTGCTGGGAGCCAAGGCTGTGGTTGAGTGCAGATAATGAGCTGTTTCCATCAGATGGTTTTGAAGGCGGAAGTACTTTCTACTCAGCTGGACTAACAATGTGCAAAAGAGACGAGTGGTCCTGCTTGTGCAGAGCAATTCCACAGTGGTCCTTGCTGGAGCTTTGCCTCCTTTGCCCACTGACCTTAGCAGATACCAGTGACCTGGTGTCACAAGTCACTTGTTCCATCACATACTCACTCTAGATAGCCAACCTGCTCTAACATATGATTTTGCATGCATTTTTTTTTTTTATATACTGACTACCTAATCACCATTTACAAAGGTATGTGCAAGAAGAATAATTTGCCACGTTTAGAAAGTTTGTGAGATCTGGGTCTGAGACAGGCTGAGAGACACCTCAGCCCCCTGAAATGAATAGCCTGGATGAATAGCCTACAGTACTGCCAGCGGTAACTCTTTGCAGGTTGGTCACTAGTATTTTGAAAATATTTCACTCAGCAACTCAGTCTTCAGCAAGATTTCATTGCCATCAGAGAAGGCACATCAGAGCTTCACACGGTGGTTTGGTGTTAATTCTTTGCATATTGCTGTCCCTCCAAAGTATCAGTTGCTTGCATGGAAAAGCCATAAGCAATCAATACATTTCTCTTCCTTTTTGCAACAACTTTTAAAAAAAGCAGTGAAATGCTCAAAAGACCCCAGTACCCCACTGGTCTACGCTCTCCAGAGGGTGGGAGAAGCTGAACAACAACTCCTCTATTTGGCCTATAGTGGGGAAGGCTTGGGATGGCTAATCTCTCTAGCCTAAAAGAAAGGAAGTAGCTGTGGGTCATGCAGCTCATTCTTTCTCAGGAAACCATCCTCCCACAGGCAATGACGATGAAGTCTCACCAGGGTGGTGTTGACAGACAGTCAGTGCTTCCTCTGGCATCAGGGTCCATTGCCTAATCACACTTACCATCATTTATAGGCTTTTTTCCTCTTGGCATAGCTATATTTTCCTTGCTCTAATGTAGCTTATTTTTATTTGCTGTTGACTGGTTAAAACAATTGACACTTTCCTTCATGTAACATCCTCCACAGCATCCTCAGGCTTTTAGTGCTGCAGCCCCCATCCCCTCTGCTGCATTGCTATGCTGCCTGTTTGGCTTCAGTGGCTGTTGGTCAGGGACATAATCTCCAGCTCGTGGAGACAAAACCATCTTTAAGGAAGTGTTCCCAGCAGGTGCATGAACTGTAATTTGTGAGGCTTCCCTGCTGATCCCAACTGCACTGCCCGAGGGCAGAGACATTGTCAGTCTGCAGCTCACCGTGGGAGGTTTATTTTCTTTAATCACATAAGAGTGGGTCTTAAAGAAACACAGGGGACTGGGTGCTGGCCCTGTATTTCAATAAACAAAGAGGTAGTGGCTCCTAAAGTCGTGCTGGTGTGACAGAAATAGCAGTGTCTTTCAATAAGCTGCTGTTTGTGAGTGGCAAGCCTGCCCTGGCCAGGGTTTGCCAGGCCTGATTAGATGGCACAGGCTAGGGGGGACAGTAGCGCTGTAAAAGGGTCATTTTTAGGTAAGTGGAAATAACTTTTTAGAGAAGGAGTCTGGTAGGGTAAGCAATGGCAGAAAGTTAAATTCCTGTGATCCAGGTGAGATTTCTAGAATTTGCTTCCTGTAATATCCATTTATTTGGTTTTACCACTTGTTTCTTTCTGTTTTCAGCTTCCTGAGAAGCATGAACAGTGTGTATGTTGCCACTGGACTAAATCCTGTGTTATCTGGTGTGAAGGAGTCATGCCCAGCATTGTGGAGTGAGCAGGCACTTTGGGAGGTTCTTGTCCAGACAGAAAAGGACTGAGAAAAGGGGAAAGAGATGGAGTTTGTAACAGATTTAGTAGGTTACCTGTTGACAGAAGAAAATCAGGCTAGTTAATCCAGGGAGCCTTTATTTAAAGATGCCTGCATCTGGATTTTCATCTGACAGCTTTTTCCAAACTCACTCTTTTCTAGGTCACATTTCTAGTCTGCCATCAGCCCAGACCTCATCATGGCCAGTTGTATGGGATCTCTGTAGGGTACGCATCACCTGGGAGTGAGCTCCAGATCACACGCCCATGTGTTG
>JANHGN010023139.1:0-21890 GCA_024605025.1 Megaceryle maxima | reverse complement strand
GAATGAATGGGGAGGGGGCGGGGCCGTGATCAGAAGGGGCGGGGTGAGCGGGGAGGGGGCGGGGCCGCCTTTTCCCGCCGCAAGGCGCGCGCCCGCCGGTGCCGCCGCCATCTCGGGGGCCGGGGCTTCCTGTGGGCGGGGCTTCCGGGGGGGCGGGGCTTCCCGGGGGCGGGGCCGGTCCGCGCGGCTATAAAAGGGGCTGTGGAGGCCGCGCTCGTGCCTTTCCCGCGGGTGAGTGGGGAGCACTCGCGGCGCTTTGGGGGGGATGGGCGGGTCGCGGATTCCCCCCTTGGGGCGGGAGTGGAGGGTCCTGGCCTCCCGGCGCCCCTGGGGGGAACGGGTGGACAGAGTCACAAGAGCCGGTGAGGGGGAAAACAGAGCAGTTGAGGTGGGGAGGGGGGCAGGCGCTGCCCCGTGCAGCGCAAAGCTGTGGCGCGCCGGCAGCAGAGCAGCCAGACGCAGGAGGGTGGGCGAGGGGAGGAGGGCACCTGCGGGTGGGTCAGTTGGAGGAGAGCAAGGAGCTATGGGAAGACAGGTCCATGCTGCTGGCGCTGAGGCCTCTACTCTCTGCACGGAGGCCGGGGGTGCCCTGAAAAAAATATATCACCTGTGAGGTATCTGCAATCCACACCCGAAAGCTACCAGTCCCCTCCTCAACCCCTTGCCTTGCAAGCCAGGACTCCCCATACTGTTAGTAGCCACACATGAGGTGCCATCTCTGCCCCTGTTCAGTGGCTAGAGGGCTTGCTGAGCTGTGATCAGAATTGGGTCTGCACAGCTGCCCAGGCACTGCAGTGGGAGCACTGTCCAGGCCCCACTGTGGGAAGGCAGAGTAGCTCCAGTCCCCCACAGCACCAGAGTACGCCTGCATGGACGGATACAGACCGTGAAGCCTGAGGAGGCACCCATGTTGCTGGCTGCAACCCCTGTAGCCAGCTCTGGCCACACACAGCCCCCATTCCAGCACCCACTCCTGTACCAGCCCCACTGCCCACCCTGTGCTTACCTCAAATGAAGCATCACTAGACTTGTGCAGATAATTTAATGATGCAGCTCGTTTCATGCTACAAGAAAGCAAAGACAGGTGTGATCTTGTCATGCCTGGCCAGACCATGGCCCCTAGGGTGGCAACAGCTTCACCCACCCTGGTCTTCACAGTATTAGTCCCTACCTGGTGTTCCTGGGCTCCAGGGGACCATTGCCCTGCAGTTTCTTGACCAACATCTCACTGCTTCTCCGTATCACATCCCGGATTTTCCCCAGGGAGCTGCTGCGTTGCAGGGTGCCACTGCCATCCTGGACACAGAGACACAAGCCAGGGTGATGGTTGAGTGGCATCAATCAAGCTCTGGCATGCCATAGCCAAGTGGCCAGGAACTGGGCTTGTCTCCAAACACCCTCTTGTCCACTTGCACTGAGAATTTAACCCTGACCCAGACCAAGCTTACTGCTCACTGCATGTCTCCCCCTCACACTGGTTCTCCACAGGACATGACCACCATACAATCAGGGGCACCCTACCACCATGGCCTGGCTTATCCAGACCAATCCTCCCTCCTCGCCTGGTGCAAGCCCAACACCCAACCAGGCTGCTGACTTGCACCAGGCCACCAGCACAAAAGGCACCAGCATCCCCATAGCCCTGCTCAAACATGACACAGCTCCATCACCTGTCACATTAGGCAGCAGCTACCAAGGAGGCTCCAGTGGCCAAGAAAACAACCACCATGATGGGAGCCCCAAGCTTGGGGATACTTTTGTCAGGCCAGAACTTGCTTCTGGGACATTAATTTCAAGGACTTCCTCCTCATTTGCTGCTGGCTGGAGACTATCATCCTCCCCTCCTTGCCCTTCCTCACCCTGATATTGCTATTCTTCCTCTCCATCCAGCACTTGTCCTGATGCACATCCTGGTCCTGCATGCTAGGCCTACAAGTTCACTTATAGCAAAAAAGACCAATCCGTTTTCACATATGGTCTTGACCCACCTCTTAACACCCCCAAGATGATTAGCTTTGAGCATGCTGAGGAATTCAGGCAGCCCCATCTGGGATACATTCATTTAGCTGCACCAACACTGTGCTGGCAAGCAGGCATCACTATCTTTAGTCCCACCTAACTTTAGCTGGCGGCACTTTGCAGGGGTTTCTTTATGGCTGACTGCTTTTTCCAAAAACCAAACCCACCCTAAATCTTGTTCCCCAGCCCACTTCCTCCCACATGCCCTCAAAATTCCCCAGTACTCAGAAAGGCACTCTCAGTCCTTGACAGGCATTTAGCTCCACACACATGCAAGACACTGGCTGCCATCATAGCACCACCTCATGCCCCAGTGCTATCATGGCACCAAACTCTTCCCCTGGGGCAAGGCCTGCTCATCACCATTGCTGATGCAAGGTTACTTTTGCTGTGATGGCCTGATAACAGCAGTCATCCCTTCTCCTCATCCCAATGGAACCTGGCACAGGAGGGCAGAAGAAACAGAGATGAGGTGACAAGCAAAAGCCCTTTGCTCCTTACAAGCATGTGTGGGAGCCTCCTTGTAACAACAAAATGCCGTGTGGCCCAGGCTAGCAGCAGCAATTGCCCCAGGACTGTTCACGCAGTTCTGGAGGTAGGCAGAGTCTTTGTCATCCCTGTACACTGACCCCTACATGCTGTGGCTCCAGGGAAGATTTTTCCAACATTTCCCCACTCCAGTTACCCAAAGCGGATCCAGCACTAGACCCCTCTCCAACAGCTGAGCAGGACATGTCCTACCAGCAAACCTTTCTTCTGGTATTCTCTTCTTGAATAAGAATTCCTGGTATTCTCTTCTTGAATAAGGCAAGCACACTGAATCTTTTCTCTTTCATCAGGATGAGGGGTTTCCAGACTGGGAGCAATATGCTGTTGCTGCAAGGGGCCCACTCATGGGGAATGCAGAGAGCACCAGAAGTATTAGCAATGTAAACAATTCAACTCCTGTACCAGGCATCCAGGGCAGGTTTTGGAGGACCCGGCCATCAGTATATGGCACTACCAAAGATGGCATGGGGTGTCTTTTCCCTCCCCACCAGAATTGCCCTGGGTCACCACCCTCCTTGCAGGACACTGCCATGCCAGCAGCATTCCTTTTGCCAGAGCACACAAGCCAGGGATGGAGAAGGGAACACATGGTACAAAGGCAGCAGGATCCAACCAGGAAGTATGCTCTGGGGTCAGAGGATAGAGCCACATTTCCACAGTTGCAGTGATGCAGACTGACTGCAGACCAACACCAGAACCAAACGCTGCTGCATGCTGCAGTAAAAATAGCCTCCCTTCTCTTCCCACTCCCTCTTCTGCAGGGTTATTTTTAACCCAGAACATTTATAGGGCTTGGTTTGATGTAAAGCCCCCACCCCATTGCACCCACCAGACAGAGTGCTCAAAGAAAAAGCAGCAGCTCCACCACCAAGCCACTCTTCACTGCATGCTCCCACCCTGCCTGCTGCATCAAGGCACTTGGGCAGGATTGGGCAGCATATGGAGCTCAGCACTGAGGGACACAGTGAGGTATTTCTCAGGCTAATGGAAACAACTGCTAGAGAAGGACCAGGCTCAGGTGCCCCAGGGCAGCCTTGCCACAGTTTGGAGGTTAGGGGGAGGCACAGTGGAGCTGGGTCCCTCATTTCCAATGCTCAGCTCAGATATGCCCTGAGGACAGCACGGCCCCCTGCACACACACTCACACAGACACCAAGCACCCACACACCTGCTCCATCAGCATTTGCACCCGTCACCCCAGGGCTGACCAATGCTGGCCTAGAGCATGGAAAGAAGCACAGAGCAGCAGTTCAGGTCTGTCTACCTTTAATCAGAGGTATGGTTGTTACAACACCAGGTCCAGAACATGGCAAAGCACAGGAGCAGGTGGCACTGAGGCCTGAATGCACCCTGCACTGGGGACTCACCATTCTCCAGGAGCATGGAGCAGCTCTGGGAGAGGCAGGGAAGGCAGAGCCCTAGAGCACTCGGCCCTGGGCTCCACATGACATGTTCCTGAGGACGAACCTCCTTTCAGCAAGCACTAGTTCCCAGGGAAGCAGCATGCATGTGCCTCAAGGCCTATGCACCACCACAGAAAAGCCAGGCCCAGACAGATACAAGCATGTTTAGTATCACAACCTTCCAGATGACTAGCACGAGAAAAAATATCTAAATAAAATAAGGAGGAGTCTTCTGCTGGCTTCGATCTTGCCAGCTGCAGCCTGCCCAGATTTCTTCCCAGTTAAGAGGGCCAGGGAGGTTCACTTCCTGTAGGAGGTGGGATGAAGATTTTCATCTAAGGGTGTGAGGCTGAAGGCAGTGGTGGTCTGGCCCTGGGAAACACCCCCCTTCCTAATAGTGACCAACAGCACCAGCCCCTGTGCAAGTCTGGAGTCCCATCAGAAGCACTGAGCCACCCTCACACCTGCTGAGGGTCAGCATTGTCTTCCCAGCAGTAACAGCACTACAAATTTCCTACCCACTTGACTAGGGACAGCCAGACAGTAAGTCACAGCCTCAGGGACCACACCTGGCAAGCCAGGTCCTACATTCAAGAACCACCCTCCTCCATGAGCAACCTGGCCCCTTCTCCTCCTGTGGAAACCTCCCTCCAACCATCCCACATGCCCCCACATGCTTAGAGCACCCCAAGCCCCAGCTCTTCCTTCCTCACTTTCTTCTTTGCACCTCCTTTTTCTCCCTACAACTCTACTCCAAAACAGCACATTCCCCATCTCAGCCACCTCTAATGGCCTAGGGCCTGTTCCCTTGCTGAAAAGTTCTGCTTCCCTCCTACCTTTCCTTGGCCTCCAAGAACAATGAGCAGCTTCTCCCCCACCTCTCCCACACCCGAGGACCCTCAAGCAATGGGGAACTGATTTACTCCTTAATGCCATCAGGTGAGGAACTCAGCTAAAGCATCACATCAGAAGGTTCCAACTAAACTTGCTTGTCCTGGCAGATCCCTGTTCCATGCATGGCCCTTGGCTGTCATCTCTTCACTTAATCTCAGATGTACAGTAGTTATGGGCCACCCTTTATTCCTGTGCCCCTGCAGAGAAACCAACATGCTGCCCCTGGGCTGCAGAGCTCAGTGAGGGAGAGGACAGCAAGACAGGGACTGCCCTGTGCTGCAGGGCAAGCCCAGTTCACTGGTAGCTAGTGCAGGTTTGCTACAGAGCACTAACAGCAGCTAAGTCTACAAGGAAGAAAGTAACTAGGCACAAGACAGCCCTGCACAGCCAAGCATCTGTCCCAAAACAGTCCCCCATCTTCATGCTTTTGTCCTGGCCTCTGCAGAGATGGAGGGAACAAGCTAGGAAGGTTGAGGATGTCTAGTGACAGTGGAGTTGGCACGCCTGGAGTGAAGACAGTCCCCCGCAGGCCTGGTCCCCAGGGATGTGTAAGGGCAGGCCGGGAGGGGGGGCAGGCAAGGGGATGGTGGCCTGTCACCCTGGCCTGGGGGAGCAGGCAGCTCCTCGCAGATTCTTCCTGCTCTTGCTGGCCACAGGACTGAAGCTGGACCATATGTCCAGGCATTCCTCTGCAGGCGTCACGGTGCCCTCGCATGCCGGGAGGGTTGGGGGACTGGTGTAGAGTTCTTGCCGAGGAAGGAGGGATGGTGTGGAGGAAAAGTCAGAAGATACAACACAAACATCCAGGTGATTGCAGTGGAGGGGAAAGAGGGAGTCTCAGGAGGCATTTAAGCCTAGTGCACAGAGAGGAGAAAGACACAATTTACAAGGCCATGAGGTTGTAGGTCACCCAGGGAACATGTGGGGCAGGGCCCAGGCTGCATCTAGGGGGGCCACATCTAGGCAGGAAGGGAGCCCTGGGAGGCTGAAACAGCAGGCTCACATCTTTGCCAGCATGCTCTAGCAGGCTGGCAGAAATGGCTAGCTCAAGAAGGAACAGTCTGGGCCTCCTGTTCTGAGGAGTCCCCACTCCTGGGCTTTAGGTATGGGGTATCTGCCAAGGCTTCAGCACCAGAGCCGGCACCATCCCTGCTGTCCCAGCCCAGACTCTGGCTCTCAAAGCCCATTTACCTGCAGCATAGGCAGGTCCAGACCCAGAGGTGCTTCCAGAGCTGCCCTTGGCAGCAGGGCACAGAGGTTGCTGGCACTTTGAAGACTCCCACAGCCATCAGCTGCTGCAGGCAGGGCTAAGAGATGGCAGCAGAGCCTGCCCTGAGGCAGCACGTGTGAGGTCTCTAGACTAGCACAGGGAACAACTGGCCATGACAGGCAGGAGCAGCAGGAGCTCCCTCAGCCTTCTTTTTATGGGTGGGGGGAGGAGGTTGGCTATATGTGCAGCAGGCTGGAAAAGGCACGAAGCATCATACGGCAGCAGCCGAGTCCCTCGGAGTGCCGAGCTAGCCCTCAAACCCTCTGTCTACAGCTGGCTGGGCTAGGGATGCTCTGACAAGCTCCCTCGGAAGGGTCACATGAGCAGACTATCTTTGGCTGGATCAGGCTCAGGGAGAGGGTGGCATTTTCCTGCTTGCCTTGGGATGATCAGAGACCTTCGGGAAGGTCTCCCAGACCAACATCAGTGCAAAGCAAATTGCCCAACACTAACCACAGTCAGAAGGAGCTGAAGAGACACCAGCCAGGACAGGAAACAGGTAGATCCTAATCCACACCTGCAACCCTCCCTCTGTGCTTGTTCCTCTGTAGAGGCAAAGGGATCACAAGGACCCAGTGTTGGTGCCTTGACAGGACTAGGACTCTCTTCATTCTTGACACCAAGAGCTGTGACAGAGGACAGCCCTGCATCTGGCAAAGTTGCCAGGGTCCCTCAAAGCTCTGCTTCCCAGGTCTCCTCCAGCAACTTCCTGGGTACAATCCACAATCAAGAGAGCCAGCAGGCTTCAGGCTTGGGTGTTGAGGGGCTGTCATGGCAACAGAGAAGAAGGGAGGGAGTTCGTGCAGGTGGGGATAGAGACGAGCCAAGTGGGGAAGGGTTAGTGACAGCCGACATGAGGGGGAGCAGAGGACTTCACGTGCTCTCAGTGTGTTGCCTGTGTCAGGCTTCAATAACCCCTGGGTACCCAGCTACACTACGCTCTCAACTAGAGCTTGCAGGAGGAATAGTAAGCGTTAACAGCTCTAGCAGCCCTCCAGTCAAGCACCCACCAGCACCATGCCCACTTGCCGCCTCATCTCCATTTTCCTCCATGCACAAGACAAAAGGCATCTGTCCCAAACTTGGACCACTACCTTCCTCCAAACTCAGTACTAGAGACCAAAGCACCTCTCAGTCTCGGAGCAAGCCCAGACCATCTCAGATCTCCCTCTCCGTGCCTCAGCTAACACCACCCTCTTTTGCCACCACTGGTCAGCCTGGCTTGGCATCCCACAAAGACCTGCCCTATACCACCTCTGCTTGGCCAGAGCCCAAGAAGGTTATGAGACTAAGAGAGGGGGATAGCAAAGACACAGACTGCAAACTATTCCTGTGCCCTACAGTCACTCAGTCACAGGCATACCAGGCACACACACACACCCCCTCCCCAGGCTCAGCATCACCTGTGACACAGAGCAGGACAGCCAGACAAGTTGCTCAGAGGGGCTGTGGGGGCCTGAGATGGGGCTGATGCTCTCAGCCAGGGTCTCAAGAGGGAAGCAGCAGGGAGAGATGTTAATAAGGTTGCAAGGCTAAGATTAAGGGCAGACCAGGACCAGCTCATGCTGTGCATTGTCAGGGCTTGGCAGCCCCCTGGAAGCAGAAGCCCTCAATTGGGCATAGCTGTCCTGTATATCAGAAGCCAAGGCCCAGGCACACACCTTTTCAGGCTGGCTGGCTCATGCCAAAAAGAGGGGAAGGAAGTGTGCAGGGAATGAATGGAGGCAGACAAGGGTGCCACGACAGGCCACGCAGGGACAGCCCTGAGCCAGGCTGTCCCTTCCCCCTGGCAGCCAGCTGAGGCCATTCTTGATGGTGTCTTGTACTTACCCCACTCCATTCCACGCCCATACTCACTTCCTCGCTACCGTCTGTGGCACTCTCATACTTGACACCACCTCCCAGGCTCCGACGTCTCTCTGTGCCATTGCCCTCCTTCAGGATCTCCACCACCTTCGTCTGGTTAATAGGGTCAATGCCCTGCAAGCAAAAAGGGATAAAGAAGCACCATGTTTTTCCCTTCTATGTTCTTAACCTGCAGTGATCTGCTGTACTATCACTTTGCTTGGTCTCATCCCCTCTCAGACATTGCCCCATCACAGCCAGAACTCTCTATACCAAGGTTGGAACCAAATGCCATCTTGAACTTAGTAGTCCCTGTTTGGGTTCCCAGCTAAGTGAGCCCCCCCCACCAAGCCATCAGCCACTCCAGGGAAGGAGGGCTTGCTACCTCAAAGCTGACAGCATTTTTTTTTTCCTCCTTTGTATTTTGGTGTGTGAAGGTTTCTGCTGTCCTTCAGTCTTTGTGATTACAGTTCCTGCTTTGTTGTTTGAGGATTGAGAGGAGTTTAGGGTGAGAAGTACTTTAAGAAACCCCTAGTATGTTCCCTAGGTTAAAACAATAATAATTAAAAATCATATTAAAAAATTAAAAAAAAAAAAAAAAAACAAAACCAAACGGGGGGAGGAAAACACACGAGTGTAAATCTCTATAGCAGCTGACAAAGCCCAGTAACCTGCCCTAACCCAGCTGCAGTATTTCTACACAAAAAACCACACCCCCTTCCCCACACATACAGTGACATCTGCTCCATCCATGCACACATACACACAACCCCACGTGTATGTACACGCGTACTCCTGCACAAATACAATCCCAGCCACCAAGGTACTCTAGAATCACGGGAATGTAAACCAATGAGTCTCTCACCATACCCTAAGCCAAATGCTGTGCCATGACCTGCCACCCCAAGACCCACAAAGCCCCCTCCACCAGGGAAAGTTCCTCTAGGGTTACCTGCCGCCGAGAGCGAACTGCACACTCCTCCAAGGTCTCAGCTGCCTCTAGCTTGCCCTGGCGTCGGTACAGCGCACCCAGGTTCCGCAGAGTAGTGTTCACAGTTGGGCTGTAGTAATACATGGAATGTGACCAGGAGCCCTGGGGCCACTCCCTCCAGAGCCCACACAGCTGCCAGCAAACCACCTCTTACCTGCTAACCTTGCAGGCCTTGTACCAGCCACCATACTCAGCATAGGGAGTGTTGTCTCTGTGCTTGCTCTACAGGGCAAGGAGAGAGGAAAGCTGTTAGCCCCATGCTTACTGCCATTCTCTGACTGTGCTCTCCTACAGTGTGCAACGGTCAGGCCCCATACTGCACACCTGTGCTAGCCCAGCCTTTGTAGACACAATGTTCAAATGCGGTGACCTGCCCAACAAGTTCCTGGAGGGAAAGCTGAAAGCCTGTTGGCTGCAACAGATTTGGGCCACAAGTGGAAGTAATGTTCCCATCCCAGCAAGGAGCAGAATCCCACCTCTTTGCCACTTCCATAATACCAAAGGCAGCAGGGACAACATAGCCCAACCTCATGGCACTCTGAAAGATGTAAACACACATGCCACACACACCCCCCCTTGGTATGCAAAGGGAGATAAAAAAACTCAACCAACAAAAAACCCATAAGCATGCCAGGCAGCATGTGCACTAAACCTCTCAGCCATGGTTAGCAAAGGAATTGGCTAGCCACATTGAGATCTTCTGCCTGCAAGATCTGGTCTACCATGCAGCAGCTCAGTCCAGCTAGCTCTCTCCTCTCTGTGACCACCCTTTGCACCCCTAAAGCTGTCTGACTGATGCTGCCAGAGCCAGGAGCAAAGAGACTGCTGTCTAGAGCGACAGGAGAGAGGGCAGAGCTCAATGCTCAAGGGGAAAGATCTAGAGCAAAGACAACCCACTCTGCAGGGCAGTAGCTCCTAGCCTGCATTGCCCTGGGTCAGTAAGGACCATGGCACCTGCTGGCAGGAACAGCCACTGCTGCAGAAGCAAGGGTGAGTGTCCACACACTGTGCAACCTGATGTGTGGTGAGCACTTGAAGGCTATGCCATACCCCTGGCTCTGCACCCACAGGACACATAGGCTGAGTGGGAAGCACCCAACTCAGCCCCTAGCCCAGTAGGGCTGCTCCCACCAAGCAGGAGTTTCCCCTCTGGCAAGAGCCCTAGCCCAGAAGAAACTGTCTTCACAGACACTATTTTTCTTAGTCCCACAGCACTTTCAGATCTTTACCCCACATGTTGTGAGTCTCCCCGAATCACAGGCAAACATCAGTTTCCTTGTGCAAGAGCCTACATAACCTAGGCATGCCCCAGGATCTGGAGAGGTCAAGACTCAAAACAACTCTGAAGTTTGCACAGAAGCAGCCCTAAGAGGGTGGCTGAACCCAAGGAGGAAGGTGTCAAAACCCCTGAAGCAGAAGCCTCACAGGCTAGGGATGCTAGATGTGTCTAAGGCCCTGCCACTGGCATGAGATGGCATCCCCCTGCTGCCACAGAGCAGAGGAAAAGAGGGGTGGGAAAAAAAAGAAAAAAATTAAAAAGTGAGACTCTGCAAGAGGGGTTTGATGCTTTTTAATAGATGTGGAAACAGCACAAAGCAGGGCACAATAGCCCCAGCACCTGGGCCAGTAGTATAAGCAGGTCTGTGGTTACCGCTGCCTGGCCAGGAAGGCCATGCCAACCATTCTGTGCCACAAGGCATGGGCATTGCTGCCTTGGGGACAGGAGCCCTGTGGGCAAGAAAAGAGCCTCGCCCCAGGCTATAAAACAAGTCTCACTCCAACTGTAGGTACCTGAGCCTGTTCCCTTGCCCTGTAGCAAAGCTTGTGTTATCTGGACCGCAGCTCCACACTAGCAACTATCCACTTTTGATACCTCTCAACTCTCCAAAGATCTCATCAGAAGTGTCTCAGTCCTAGAGGGGACAAGGGGAGGCTGGTCTCTATTCCAGTTTGATTTCTCCTGTATAGGATGGTTCAGCAGCAAGTGCGATTTCTTTGCAGCAGAGCCTTCATAGGGCAGCAACCAGAGCAGCACAGGGAGGAATTGCATACTGGTGGGAGGCAGCTGCTAGTGCCCTGCTCTTAGGACTTGCAAGATGGGACTGGTAAGTCACTAAGCCAAGCCTGCCAGTCTGCTGTGTGATCCTGTGTAAGGATGGGGCCTGCTCTGAGAGCAAAGGACAGTGTCTGCTCCAGCTGCAGGAATAGACCAGAGTCCCTTATTCTGCTGCTTTGCCCACTTGCCAAAAAAGGATGTCTTAAGTATAGACAAGACCGCTTAATTTATCAGCTGAGCACAGAACAGGGTCTGGGCAACAAGAGCAACAGCTTCTTTGCCCCTCAGCCTACTTCAAGGCAAGCACAAGCTGTATCTATCTTCTTTCAAAGGCCAGCTAGGACATAGAACAGCTAGGGTCTTCCCTCTGCAGAGATTTTTTTGTTTTTTAATTTAGCTCCATTTCCTAAGCAAGATGATGGCAGCAGTTTCTTCTTGACCTCCATTTTCCCCCAAACAGCCTTAGGTCTGCTTCAGAAGCAAGTTGTCTTCTGGGTACTAGCAGCTCTTCGGAATAGAGTGCCAAGGCCCTGCTGTACAACCCTCTGCCATCTTCTATCAGCTGCATGCCCTAGACAGATCACTAAAGTAAAAAGAGAGCTCATGGCTGAACAGCTGTCTGGGCCAAGAAAAACATCAAGCTCTCTGATGGGCCTTCCCCTCCTGCTGCCCCAAGGAGCAGCCATGCTCTCATCCCACTTTTCAGACCCCTCCTGGCCTTCATCAGTGGTCATGGCAGCTCTTCAGACTGCAAGAAGGAGGATCTGGCTGTGATAGCAGAGGATCAAAACTCCTGGATCTCTTTCCTCTCCCAGGGCTCTTGCTGCTATGAACAGGCAGCACCATCAGCTCAGACTCACCTTGCTCATCTCCTCTCTCTCCTCTGCATGCATCCAGATTGGCTTGTGTTCATCTGTGTGAGGAAGAATGCAAAACACCTTTGCTCAGCACCCCACCCTGTTGCTCCACCACTTCCACCTGGGCTCTGGGTCCTGCATAGCCCAGCAGGCTCTGTCCCCAGAGCCAGCAGCTCACAAGAGGGAAGTGAAGAGACTTCCCGATCCCCCAGAGCTGGAGCCCCAGTGAAAGCAACCAACAATGGAAGGAATAAGTCCTTCCATGGGGGAATACCCATACCAGATGTACAGGAGAAGTTTCAGCCTATGCTGGTAATGATTATGCCACTTGCTATTCCCCTCCCCTTTTAGCCACAGCTATTCCCAACCTAGTAAAGACTGGCAGCCAGAGCTCTCCAAGACCCCCATCTGAGAGAGGGGTGGAGCAGCATAACACACTAGAATGGCAGTGTCAAGGGCTACCCAAAACAGTGGCCCTACAAGGCTTCCTATCCCTCTGCCAACGGGATACCAGAACCAGCCAAACTGGCTGAGAGCCAGGAGACCAAACTGCTCACCCTTCCCCAGCCCCAACAGCTTCTGCTGTACAAACCATCCACAGAGCCAAACTCCTTCACGTGAGCACGGGTAAGGATCTCCTTATACAGCACCTCTGCATCTTTGTATTTGCCTTGCTTCAGGTAACAGGAGGCCTGAAACCAAGAAAACAGCTCCAGTCCCACAGGGCAACACAGATTAACTTTGCCCCCTTCTTGCAGCTCTCTTCATCTTCCAAGCACCAGGCAATGTTTGCCTTTCCCATAGTACCGCTCCCCATCCATCCCTACATGGCCTGTCTCCAGGGTCTCACCAGGTTATTCTTGGTTTTGGCCACGTTGGGGTCATCAGGTCCCAGACAGCTCTCGTAAATCTCCAGGGCCCGGCAGTAATAGTACTCCACCTCATCGTACTTGCCCTGGTTCTGGCACAGCAGGGCTAGATTGTTCAGCTGCTTGGCCACATCAGGGTGGTCTTTGCCTAGGACCTGGGTAAAGAAAAGGAGAAATCAAAGAGTCAACATTTAAAGACTGCAGCGGACTCCTGGAGATAGCAGACATTGTCCTTCCAGAACATGCCTATGTCAGACAGGAGCCAAGGACTATGGAAGTAAAGCAAAGAAATTCCAGCTTCCACCTCCTGGCAGGCCTCTCTAAGGCTGCAAACACTAGAGAGATGGGAAAGGTGATGGCAGAATCAGCAGGTGATGAGACTTAAGTAGGTCCTGGATTTCCTCAGGGAAATCCCTTAGGAAAAACTGGAAGGAAGGAGTGTGGGAGACCCATACCTTCTCACGGATCTCCAGGGCTCGCTTACACAGTGGCTCTGCTTCTTTGTACTTCCCTCTCTTGCCATAGAGAACAGCCAGGTTGTTCAAAGTTGCTGCCACCTGCAGAGACATAAGCCTCTCCATGAAACAAAGCAGAATCTAGGGGGACCAAACAAGGAGCTCGTGAAGCTGTAACAATCATTGTCCCACTTCCTTCATGCCTGCAGTACAGCTGCTTCTGAAGAGATGGAGGTCAAGGCAGAAGGCTACTATGCTTACATTGCAAGGTCCAGGAGACACTAGCTCCTGACAGGCCATACTGAACAAGACAGAAGGAAATAATGAAGCAGTAAAACAGAGCTCCACACCCTGTGAACAGCACCCCTTATATCACAGTTCTTCATAAGTCTGGCTGCACGTGCACCATAAGGGCACCACTCTAGCCCCAGGGGCACCCACAGGTCAAGGGAAGTAACTGGAAGAAGAGGGATACACTCACTGCTGGGTGGTCTTTGCCCAGAGTCTTCTCACGGATGGAAAGAGCATCATTCAAGAGGTGTGCTGCCTCTTTGTATTTATTCTGATCCCTGCAGTGCAAAGTCAACCAGTTACTTGGGATTTAGACACCACAATGCATAGCAGGCAAACCTGCAAACAGGAGTCCTCCCTCCAAACAGATGAAGCTCCCATAGCCCCTTCACCTCTCTGCTCCTCCCTTAGCCAGTTCCAAGTTTTATCAAGAAGGTTGAAAGTCCAAATACCTTATCTGTGCCAGTATCTCTTTGGAAGGCAAGACACTGGAACCTGGAAGAGCTCCCTGTCACCAGAATGTGCTGTCCTCGTGAACAGGAGAAGCAGAAAAAGCTTCCCAGGCCCAGTCCTGCCCTTGACACCACGCTCACCTGTACACTAGTGCCAGGATGTTCAGCATGGTGGCCACATCAGGGTGATCATGACCTGAAGTCTTCTCCAGGTCCTCCAGTGCTTGCTTGCAGAGTGGCACAGCCACCTCATAGCGTCCCTGCGAGGCATACTGGATGACAAGGTTGTGGAGGGTGCGCAAGCGTGCGGGAATCTCATAGCCTCCCTGCTGGGCAGCTGCCACCGCACTGCTGTGCTGGTGAGGCACTGCAGGCACAGAGGAATAAACAGGGGCACAGTTGGCACAGCAGGCTTGAACAGAGACAGCCAGCAACCACGCATGAGCAAACACTTACATCCAGGACCATGCTCCTCCTCCTCATTTGGGAACAGATCATCGAGGGAGTCCTTGGCAGAGTCACCCTCCTTCTCCTCCTGACAGGATAGGAATGACAATACTGGTGGTTCGAGGAGACAGCAGCAGTCTGGACTGACTCAGCTGCCAAACCTTCCTCCCTGCTGCAGCCCACCAGCACCCTCAACTTCCCCCATTGTCTCTGCTACCATATTCCCCTCCTCCAAAGCCATATTTTCCCAGCACATCCTGCCTTGCTACACCATGTTCTTCCAGAGACCCTGCTGCATACTGGCTCCCTTTAGCTACAGCCATCGTTGTTCACAGTAGCTGGGAAGGAACTAAATCCAGGGCAACAGCATCATACTTAAGCAATTTTACTGGTCCAAACTCCCTCAATCACAAATGTGATGGGATTAGGGCATACCGAAGGCGAAACATCCTCATCATATTTCTTCAGCTGGTTCATGAACTCGAGGTGTTTCTTCTCCTCCTCCAGCTGAGCCACAGTTTGTTCACTGCGCTGCAGCTTCTGTTGGGTGTTGGCAAGCTCATCACGCAGCCACTGGTTCTCCTGGCACAGTCTCCGCACCTGAGCACGCAACTTCTGCTTCTCTGACTCCACAGCATTCAGATGGTTGGACAATGCCATCATCACCTTGTCAAAAGTCCCAGTCAATAAGTACCACAATTTTATATTTCCCACACATGCATGCTTAGGGCCCACCCTCAGGGTCATGCTGTCCTTCTACACTCAGCCCCTTGCTGCCACTGCAGCTTGTGGGGAATGGCCATATACCCACCTTCCCCTTTCAGTCCTGGATAATACCTAGGGGGTCACCCACCACTCTCACCTGAGCTTCTCCAAGCCCTAGTTCAATCATCTCCACTGATTTACGGAGCAGGTTGGATTTCTCATGCACAAGATTGGCTTCTTCATCTTTCTTCAGGCACTTGATGGTCTCCAGCAAACTGTGCAGGATGGAGTTGTGTTCATTCTTGAGCGCCTCCAGCCCCTGCATCACCAGCTTGGTGTTGGAAATGATCTCCTCTTGGCTCAGCTTGTCCACTTTCTCCTCCCTTGGGTACACCATGGTGGACATAGTCTTGCTCCTGCAGCCCTACACAGAGAGTGAGAAAATTTGAGCACCTCAGGGCTGGTTCAGAGTCACAGACAAGTGTCGCAGTCTCCTTCAAGCAGCCAGGGTAGGCAACCAGTTGAATGATGTCTCTAAGCCCTTACCCTTCATCTTCCCCTCTCCCTTTGGCAGCTAGCAGTGCACATGTCTCTGCTTTTGTGGCAGAGTGCTGCCAACCAATGCAGGTGGAGCACGTGGACAGGAGACAAAAAGGCTAGAATTACTGCTGATCTCCAACACCCCCATACTCCCAGCAGCAAAGAAGGCTGATTTAGCTTCCATTTAAGAGCAGAGATTTGTAGTTGGCAGCTGGGGTTGCCATGCATACACCTCCTGCCCACAGACCACTGATGCAAGGAGGCTCTCAGAACTCAACACCTCTTCCAACTTCAGAAGAAAGGGAACAGAAAGTGGAAGGATGGCAAGTCAAAGCTTTCTGGTTCCTCTGTGGAAAAATCTCCCAGAAGAGCATATCTCAGAGAGGAAGGCATCAGTCGCCCTTACTGGGCAAACCAAAAAATTCCCTGACCAGAGGAGCACACCCTGACAATCCCAGCTCCAGCACAGAATGACCATTATGACAAATAATACAGCCTCCCCAAGCCAGCTGGGCCATCTCAGCAACCTCTTCACATCATTCAGCAACAGCATCAATGCCACCTTGCTGTCAGTCCCTCCAAGGCCAGCCTTCTGCAGGGCTGAAGGGAGCCAGATGTGATGCCCTGACCAGGCAGCACCTGCCCAGCAGCACCTCCTTGCTACCCAGAGCTGGCAGGTGACCCTGCAACCTGAGCACCCAGGGCACTGATGGCAGGAAGCTGGCAAAGGCAATTGCCCAGGCACTATGCAGAAGGAGGCAGGGGAACAGCTGCCAAGAGATTTGTCTTTGTCCTCCTGCAGGACCCACCTCTGTATGGTTTGAGCTTTTTGCTCAGCAACAGCCTTGTGCCTGGTTTACTGACGGAGCAGAAATGCAGCCCCAGATAGAGGAATAGAGAGAGCAGAGCTCCTCTTCTTGGCAGGGCTCCTATCTTCTGCCCAGGGGGGGCTCATGGCCATCCCCCCAGCTCAGCTACCACTATCCCTGCCCAGGAATGGGCCCTGAGCAATAGAGGGGTCCAATTTCTTCTTCATTGCAGCACTGAAAGTGAAGGTGGCAAACAATGCTGGGGCTGTTATAAGTACACACATCTCATTATACCCAATACCTCTTTAGTCTCACTCTTCCAGAAGTTCCTTGAATTAGTTGTTTTATAGGCCCGAGCTCTCTTCCCAGCCCCCCCTTTGGTTTCTGTTCCAGTGATGCGCATCCATCCCTCAGAAAGTGCAGCAAACATGACACACATCTGAGACCTTACTGAACATCAGCAGAGCAGAAATACTTCATGTCTCTTGAAGATTGAGTTCTTTTTCATACCTTTGAGCAAGAGCCAAGTCCTCCCCCACCTACCCAGAGTCACAATGCTGACTTCACATTTACGTGATCCAGCATCAGCACCAACCCTGAGCCATACTTCACTGTATCCTTTTGGGTATCTCCCATGCTCCACATGCAATTACCCTATGTGTTATGCACTTTACAAGGAAAAGCCTCATCTAGATCATGACATTTCCCAGTTTGCGTTAGAAAAGACCATATAATAAGAATGGCATGAAAACCTCACTAAGATCAAATCAGAGGGCAGAGGCTACTGCTTAAAAGAAAAAAATAGGTCTGTTTAGTGCTGGCTGACACTGCTATCCTGTCTTCCAAACTGATTCTTCAGGAGCTCGCAGTTAAGCATTGTGGTCCGTAAGTCCCCTGGTTATTCTTTTTCCCACCTTTAGAATGAGGGGTGATCAAGTGCTAAAGCAACAAGAGAAGCCCTGCCGAAGGCAGGCCTCTGCAGGCGAGCACAATTTAGGAAGAGATACTCAATGACTCCCACCTCTCTGGAGGAAGAGCCTGGCTGTCCTGCTCCAAAATGGGTCCAGACAGACTCCCAGGAAGGCTCAACAGGCACTTAACATCTGTGGAAGCAGGTAACCCCATCACTGGTTTCAGCTTATAAGGAAACACAGACTCAGAAACAGGGAAACCAGGAAGTGGGAGTCCTCTGGAGCACAGGCAATGCTTGGGACACAAGGACATCCCCAGGATCAGCCTCACAGCCAGCATATAACAGAACTAGAGATCTGCCCTAAGGTTCACACAACTGCGCAGCACCAGTGGCACTTCATCTGTCCCTCTGTGTACTGGGTTAGCTGCGAAGTGCTGACAACTTTCATGGAAGCATTAGTTATGTCCAAAGATCTTGCTGCCATCTTTAAAAAAAGTACAATACAAATGCATCAGTAAGAACATGTTACAAATCATGATAAAAAGCCACCAGAGCTTTTTAGATAGCCACCTTGCTAGACAGAGTCAGACAAGACAGATTCACAGAAAATCAGCCTCATTAATTCCACCATGCACAGAACTTCTCCTCAATGGAGGAATCACTAAGCTGTGTGTTAACCACACGGTGCCTGTACTACAGCAATATCCTGTCATTCTACAGTCTTTCCAGCAGAAAAAGCTTCAGGCATTTCTCAGTCCCCACAACCAGCCTTTTTCCAGAAGTGTAATGATTTCAACTGATGAGAGAAAATGAAAACAGGATGACATCCTAGATGCACAGCTCTGCTAGGTGCCAACATATGTCCAGCATTCAAGGGGGGACAGCAAATTGTCCAGGCTGGACACAGTGCAAAACCTGACAACAGCACATTGGCTGTTCACTTTCAAGTACCAACAAAAAAACCCCAACAACCAAACAAACAAAGAGAAGACTGCAGAGAAGTCACTTAAATGCTGCTACCCCTTGCACAGCAAAGAAGGTAAACAAATACCGGTGGGATCTGACTTATTATCCCTCCAAAGTGACAATTCTTCCCTACAGAGCATTATTTCTAGCACTCCCCAGTGCTGGCAAGTCTACACTCAGTGCCCAGCCCTCCAGAAAGGAAACATGCTCTATGGAAACTGACGCCAGCATCAGTCAGGCTGAGGCTGCTGTATAAGCACTCTTCCTACTCCCCCACATTCAATAAAGGGTATTGGAGTGTCCTTTATCCAGGCAGAAAACACACTCTGAGGTTCCTGCAGAGAGGAGGGGAGACAATATTGTTCGCTTTAGACAGAGGGAGGTTCAGACCGGAATAGGAAGAAAGAGTGCTTTTGCAATGAGTTTCTCAGCAGCTGGAATGCCCAGCTCCTCGTTTATCCTGATGCATTTCACACAGCACTGAAGGTGTCATGGCCCAGGTGTCTGCCAGCACATTTCTGCTCTAGTTGGCATGCCTTCCCTGTTTACAGGGAGCTGTTAGAATAGCGTGGGCTTTCCAGCAATACCCTCCCCTGCTCCCATTTGGAGGAGTGCTGCAGGAAGACAGCAGAGGAACATGAGTGCACTGAGCTTTGTGGCAGTTGCAGCAATCATCTGGGAATCCATCAGCTAGCACATCGTGCCAGGCAGAAACCCTCTTCCTGTGTTGAAGTGCATAATGAGGAAATCACTGAACATCAGCAGTTTCAGCCTCTGAAAACTGCTCCCAAATGCAAGAGCTTTAAGAGAAAAGAGATGGAAGCTTCAGTGCTTCTATGTTAAACCTGAAACAGCCACCACAACAGAAACAAGACTACATGGGTCCAAGTAAATCTTAAAGCTTAGATGATGCCTAATGCTAGAAGACTAGAGAGGAAAACTAAACAAACAAACAAGCAAGCACCAGTGCTGGCTATCAAAGTCAGTAGTCAACTACAAGAGGACAAAGACTTCAGGTCTACACATGCCTCAACAAATTCAGTTCACCTCACTCTCCCCCCACCTGGCCCTGGTCCAAGTATATGTGAGACACAGAGTACCATCGCAGCATCATACAAGTGACACTGTCAAGATGATAACTGCAGCTTCCCTCAAACTGCAGATGGCCTGCAAGCACTCTGTCTTGAGAAGTGGGCACAGATTTTTCAGCAGCAAACTATTCTGTAGAGGATCACCTAAGGATCTTGTAGTTGCATAAAAACAGCTGGGTTCTGGATAAAAGCTTCCTATGGAAAACAGTAAGTCTGACCCATAGCAAGGACGAGTGATCACATTTGTGAGACAGATAGCAACAGTAGCATTTAGAAATGGAAACACAGGGCTTAAAGTTTTGTTTTCACAATAATCATCCCCATATCACACTGTAAGGCATGCTTTTGCTACCTGAAGAAACAGCAAGGTTATGTATTCAGGAAGCAACACAACTTGATAAAAGCAAGGAGGATTTTTTTTTTTCCTTTGGACCTCTGCCAGCTCATTACTGTTACACAACAGAATAAAGGGTCTTGGGAAAGACTGGTTGACCTCCAACAAAGCTAGAAGCGAGATTGCCAATGTACAGCTAAGTCTCTGCTCCTAAGGGATAGTGCAACAAACCCCAGACCTAGCATCTTGGATGCTGAAAAAATAAAAGCAGTAAAAACCAGAGTGCCCAGGTTGCAACCATTGTAGAGGCTGTGTCATGAGCACGTGTTTTCTCCTTATTTTGACACCATCGTGTCAGAAAACAGAGGCTGTAGAAGACTGCAGTCAACTGCACAGCGCCTCTGAGGCTACCACTGCACACAGCCAGGACACTTGCATGCTGCCACACCACTACCAGGACAGCCCCTGTTCTCAGGGTCACTACTCCAGGCCACCAGCAACAGAGCCACAGAAAAGGGACAAGCTGGTGCTGCTGAGCTGCACATCCAACAGTCAGCATTTCCAGAAACACTCAAAAAAATTTTTTGTAAAAATCAGCTCTGAAGTGCCCAAGAACTTAACAGCTAAGAGCAGCTGTACACACAAGTTAAGGCTTCAGAAACAAAGGCAAGAAAAAGACATTTTGCAAATGAAGGGACAGATGGGTGCGCAGTCAGCATCAGGGTAATGTTAAGAACAACATCATGAATAAGAGCCAGAAATTAGAGGGCAAATGCTGGACTCCTAAAAGTAAGAACTGGTGGAACAATCACAGTATATGGCTCTATCCTGCAATGTGTGTCTGCTAAGGTTCATGTGACACACAGAGTAAGAATGCTGCTCTATGACACTTGTGACCACTTCCAGAAATACCTGGTATAGCTCATGCTCCCTTAGAGCCACTAAGAACACACAAAGAGAAGATGAGACAGAAGTCAGCACCCTAGGAGTTTATACCCAGCATATCCTGAGCCGAAATCCCCATACCAAGACATCACACAAACTCTCATATGCGCGAGGTCTTCTGCCACCATTTGTCTTTGGGTCATGAGATTGTCCATCCTACTGCCAAAAAAAGGCTGCACCTAGTGATACATAGGTGAAGGATGTCTATAGTCTAGAGCCCCTCTTCTGACAAAAGTTTTTTTTCTCAACCCCAGCTTGGTCCTTTCTTGCAGTGAAGACAATCTAGAGAGTCAAATCAACATTGATGACTTAAAGTACCACAGAGAGACTGTTGTATTGCAACCTCCTCCCTAAAAAGAGTCTAGCTACTGTATTACTTGAAAGGGATGCCTAGAGATCTCAGACTTCTCTAAACTATCCTCTCACTCAAAGCAGGTGTGTATGACAAGTATCCATGTCTAGTCAAGGCTTAAGAATCTCCCAAAATGGAGATCCCACAAGCTCTTCAGATCCCCATCTCATAGATTAACCTTCCTCACGTGGGAGGAATAAAAAAAAAAAAAAATCTTCATCTGAATTCCTCAGATAAACTTGCCTTTGCTGAACACCACTTCAGAACAAAGGAAGCAGGCCCCACAGCACTAGAAACTGACCCTAGGCCCAGAAGAAGGGAATGTTGCACATCTCCTTTCAGCAGGGTCCTGCGGCGACAAGGACTCCCTGTCCAGAGCAAGGGAGGCAATGCAATCACCTCCAGCAGTAAAACAGGGAGTGGAGGCAAGGAGCTGCCTAACTCACATTCTCCCATGCTGAAAAAAACAGGTCTCTCCTTAGCATCCAGGCACCTCCTTGCATGTTTTTAAAGCCAATCTCCAAGTGTAGAAAAGCTTCACCCAACAAGCTCTCTCAAGCTTTAGAGTCACGTGTAACTGAGCCCAAGTTGACTGTGCTGTTGGAAACAGCCCAGCCCTCCCTGTCCCCTGAGCAGGCATCAAGGCCAGAAGGTCAGGATTGCTTCTTTCAGCAGCTGACACATGCCAGCTCTAGTTGAGTGTATAAAGCTGCTAAAAAAAAAAAAAAAAAAAAAAAAAAAAAAATCTTCATTGTTTAAAAACACAGGGTTTTTTAGAAAATGAAAGGCCTTTGTTGGATAAGTCTGTCCTAACCACAGGGCTGGCGCCCGGGGGCT
>JANHGN010023137.1:0-18174 GCA_024605025.1 Megaceryle maxima | reverse complement strand
CTGTAGCCCCTGCCAGCTTTGCTCCCTGGCACACAGAGACTTGTCCAGTGAGCGCTTAGGGGCCAGGGACCTGTCACCAGCACAGCCCAGAGAAGAGCTTGGCGCTGATGGGACTGTCCAGCCCTGCAGATTCTCAGACTCTGCTCCAGGAGAGTACAGAAGCGGAGCCCGGCGTCTGGCATGGGATAGATCTGTCCTGTCCCCTTACAACACAGAAGCTGCAGCTCCAGGGCCCCTGGTGTCTGCTTGGAGTAACCCATCCATCCGAGCATCCCTCTGATGGGACCGCAGCGCTGTCTGCCACGCAGGACCAAGATCTGCAAGTAGTAGTAAGTGTTGGTGTGCTCTGACCCAATGCTTTTGTCATTGCTGAAGCAATCTGAAGAGGTTGGCATCGCTCTCCTTGGTGTGAGGAGCTGATGGAGCAGCTGAAGGAGCAGCAGCAGCAGCAAGCCAGTCTCCAAACATGGGCCAAGTACTGAGAAGTGCAGGTGTTGCTGTGGGGATTTTTTGGGGGTCTATATGGTCTTCCCTTCAGTATCTCAGCCCTCCTGTCTGTTGTGCTGCTTCTTCAGAAGCAGTTTGTCAGCAGCTCCCGACTCTGCTGGAGCTTGTGCAGCCGCCACCTCCTTCATGGGGCTTTTCCATGCTCCCTGGGCTCTTCAGGAGCCAGAGCCCCTCCTGTGCCGCAGTGCTGGCCCCAGACAGGGAGGTGCTATCCAGCCAGGGATTAAGGCCATGAAAAATAGTTTTTAAAATCATGAAATGATTTTTTTTTTCTTTTCCTATTTCCTGATTCAGTTTTCTTCCCGTTTTTTCTAGCTAGTGTCTCTGTTCGTTGTAGGATCTCCTGACACTTCTGATTTAGCACTGATTACAAGTTTAATTTTCCATTGTTCAGACAAATGAAGAGCAAGCCTCGCAGAACCGCTGCTTATCTTGCAGCTTTCTTTCAATTGCACTTGAAAGGTGTTGCAGCTCCCAAGCAGATGTTTAGGGGGTGATTTACTGTTGTAGCCAAAAGCTATCCCTTCTTTTGAAGGATGCTTCCCAAGAGGTGTGTGTGCCGAGGAGGGCTCTGCCATCAGATCGTGGTTTGCCTGGCGTGGGTGGTGGGACACGTCTGGGCTTCTGTGAGACATTGGGCTGTAGTGCCCAGGGCCACCCCACGCCACTGACACACCGTGCTCAGAGCTGCGATACCGGTGCGGAACAGCCCGGTGTGGGTTGCGGTGACTGGAAAGCAGCCTGTTTGTTTGAAAGCCAGGGCACTGCTCGAGGTGTGATTTAAACCAAGAACGTTTAGGGCAGGATCTGTTTATTAACAGTGTTTTCACATCTCGTAGCCATATTGCCACAGCAGCAGGGAGGAAAGAAGAGGAGGGGAGGGGAGAAGCCCAGTGAGTTTTGTGTACAACCAGAGAGGGTTGGTGGCTGTGGGCTGTTGCCGGCTGCTCAGCGCAGGCACTCCGAGAAGGGTCCTTGCTTCTCCCGAGTGCAACTTCCACCACCACCAGTTCCTCCTGCCTGGGCCAGTGCAGGAGGAGAAAACAGGTCCGATGCTTGTGCTTCCCCTTCCTCTCGCCTGCTCGGGCACTGGTGCCAGTCCCCCGGGGTGATGCCGAAAGCCGTCGGTGCCGCACGGCTGCCGCGGTGCCCAGTGCGCGGGTGCGGCAGGTTCTCCCTCGGGGCAGAAGCACCTGGTTTGCTCTGCGGTGCACACGGGTGTTGCTGTGGGGTGGTGGCTGCTCCGGGTGTGTGCCCTCAGATGGGTCCCAAGCCGGCTGGGTCCTGCGCGTTGCAGCCCAAGTGGGGGGCTTGGCTGGAGCAGCCGATGCCGCAGTAGAGCCGAGCCAAACGGGGTGAAACATGGGCTGCGTTCGCTTGACTGCATTCCAGGACAAAACACGAAGCTTGGTTTCTGTCTTGCTTAAAACAGACTAGTGGAAGCTTTCGATTTCTCCCTGGTCAGCACTTAGACTTTCCGTAGGCGTCCTTGAAAACGGCTCCTTTTTAAACTTCATGCGAAGCGTTTCGAAAAAGCACTTGCACAACGACATGAACGTGTTTGACTCTAAGCATCAAAGCACTGGATCGTGAGCCCCCCTCCCCTCCGCCCATTTCAATCTACTGACACTCGAATTTTACGTGCTGTACTGTGTGTGTGTGTGTGTGGCGGGGGAAGGGGGAGGCATCGTGGCGCAGGACCCTCCCGTCTCTGCCCGCCGGAGAGCTGGCAGGGAGCGATGCCGCCCGCTCGGGTCAGCGCTGGCAACGTGAGGGCCAGCCCTCTGCTCCTCGGCGACGGTCAGTAGCGTGTTCACAAGCCATGAACCTTCTTCTCTGTAGTGTTGAGTGATACTGTGATTAAAACGTTATTGAATGATTCCAAGATTTTTTTTTTTTTCTCTTTCTTCTGTCGTTAATTCTTATTACCACTTTGGAAAAAGAATGAAAAAGAAAAAAAAGGCAGCTTTGATTTCCAAATGTGCAATTCACATGTGAACAAAGTAATTCTGAAAGTAATTCTCAATGTATTTTACATTCTCGTTGCTCTCTTCAAAGCAAGAGGTGTTTTGCCCTGATGTCATTTCCAGCCTGCAGAAGATGTAATTTAAGACATATATATATTGTGCTTGCAAGAATCATAAATCTGTGCATCCTATGTCATTCCTTTTCCCATTGTTACAATACAAATATGATTTAGGGTTTGTTTTGTTTTGTTTTTTTCCTTTAGAACTGTATAGTGTTTTTTTAAAATCAATTGTAAATGTCTGGTTTTCATATAATGTTTAAAAAACATTGAGAAAGAGGATGGTGCTTGTTCCATATCATTCTTGATTGTATATTGCTTCTGTTATGTTTATAAGTAAACTGTGCATGACTTGTGTTTAGCAGTCATTATGGTGTCCGTTTGTGAAATTTTTATTAAAAAGAAAAAAATTCCGTAGATGCACTTATTGTATATGTGATTAGATTTTGCGTCTGAGGCTAGAAGCCTTGAACTGCCAAGGAAGGAAGAAAAAAAAAGTGTTGGCAGTTATTAATTAATATGAAATCGCTTTGTTGGGAGCATAATGAAATAAAAGATATGAAGTGTAGAAAATAATTAAAAAAGCGATTTTACAAATTTCATTTTGATGCTTGTGATAAAAGACAAATGTACTTGTGTAGAGAAATTCCTTTAAAATAATGACTAGAAGAAGCTGATTTTGAGGTTAATGCTGTAGAATAGGAATGTATACCAAATGTAATCTTTCCAATGCTACAATGAATTTATACATGAGATTGATATGCAATAAACCTGTGTGCTTTTATAAGCAGTGGTCCTGTGAGCTTTTTTCCTTGGAAGAAGGGTAGAGACCCCACGTCATGCGCGGTGATGGGACGGGTTCCTCCTGGCTTTGCCGAGGGGCCGGGTGACGTGATAGAAGCAGGAACTCGGGCAGGAGCGGTTTGAGGTTTTTGGACAAGAGCAAACGGTCTGATGAAGGAATGGGCTTTAGGATTGTTATAGTCTGCAAAAGTTAACATCTTTTATCTCCTCTTCCCAAGCAGCTCGTGCAGATATAGGAGGAAGCCCGTGCTCTGCTGTCTCCACTGCTTCCGGTAACTCTGCCTCTCTGGTAACTTTAAGTGCTTGGTTTGTAATACTTGAAAGGAGCTTCAGAATACCAAATGATGGACACCCCTCCTTGGTGCTGAGGTCCAGAAGGACCAGGTGACCCAGCTGGCACAGGGAAGAGATGGCTCTGGGCAGGGGAGGGAGTTAGGACAAAGCATCAGCAAACGCTCTAAAAATGCCAAGAATATTTCCTTTCACAACTACGAGCTGAGGGTTAGTGAACTATCTAGTGATAGCGGTCAGATGTTTCAGCAGGGGCCCTGGGAGCAAAAATGACTTGAAAGCAGGGTCTTTGAACTAACAACACGCATTACCAAACTGATGAATGGTCTCTGCTTCAAAAAGTCATTCATCGTGATCAAATGATGGTATCCCACATCCAGCATAATGGCCCTTCCCTGGAGTTCACCGTGTAAGGGTTTCAGTCTTAGCTGAACTCTTGAGTAGGAGCCCTCTGCCTCGCTGTGACGGCTGGCAACCTTTCTCCTTATTAGCCCCGGAGGGAAAGGGAAAAAAAAATCTATCGGATAAGAAAGCTCTGATAATAGAGCGATTGTCAGGCAGGCCTCGGAGAGAAGAGAACAGAGTGTTTTAAAAGAATATTGCTGACAAGTGGACTTTGTCATCCAGAAAGCACTTGAGATTCACCAAAAACCGGTGAGAAAAAAGGCTCCTTTTTTTTTTTTTTCGGGGGGGCATGGGGTGGGGTTGAGAATCAGAGCAGGGGGCAAAAGAGAAGGTCAAGGAAAAGTCTGTTCCCAGTAAATAGAGCACTGTTGAGCCTGGCCTTACTGGGCAGCTGAGTTACTGGGTGGCTGTCAACAGCCTGACCCTTAGATCCTCAGATCCTCTTTCCCGCGGTAGCTGCATGTCCCTAAAAGCATGTCACTAAAGCATCGAAACGGGGAGGAACTTGGAGGGGGACAGCCCTGGGTTACCTTTATCCACCGAAGGCTTAAGCTGCTATTGCAAGTCCTGTACCTGCTTTTAGTGAGAAACAGTCCCTGGCCTGCCTGGAATGAGAGTGTCTGCCGTGCGGACAGACCGGCGGTGCGTTGGTTTGTCACCCTGTAACACGATGGGAGAACGATGCCAAGTAGTCCTGTACTCTTCAGTGACCCTGGTGAGGAGGCTTTCGGGAGCGGGATTGGCCAGGGCCGGGGGGGAAGCGCCGTGCGGACGCCTTCTTGAAGAAACGTCAAGAAGCGGACAAAAGAATCACGTTTAGTTCAGTTTAGTCAGCTCTTCTCTGCTGTTAAGCCGGGACGGTCCCGGGATGGAGCGCAGAGCTGAGCAGAGCTCCCCTCGACACCGAGCGGTCTGCGGGACCGGCAGCGCCGGGCAGGGAGCCGGAGCTCCCCGGAACACCCGCCGAGACCCGGCCTCGGGGCGAGCGGGGCCGGCCCGACCCGTCCCGCTCCCTCCTCCCCGGGGCGGCCCCGCGCCCGCCCCCGCCGCGGCCCGGCCCGCCCCGCGCCCGCCGCGCTGGGCTCCGAGGGGCGCTGTGGGTGCGGGCAGAGCGGGGCCGTGGCGGGGGCACCCCGGGGAGGCACCGGGACCGGGAGCGGAGCGTGCGGGGGCTGCGGAGGAGCGGACGGCGGAGCCCGGCAGAGCCGCAGCAGGGCCCGGCTCCTCCCCGAGTCCCCTCCCCGGCCAGCCCGGGCCGCGGGAGGAGGCGGATCTCGGCGCCGGGGAGCGGCTCTGCCGCCGACGGGAGCGCGGTGAGTAGCTGGAGGCTCCGTCCTCTCGGTGTCTTGGCTTCAGCGGCGTCCCCGGGGGGGGGTTCTGGGCGGCGGCGGAGGTGCCGGTGGCGGGGTTCGTGTGCGTGTCCCCGGGGGTGCATCGCAACGTGCTCCCGGCCCGGGCGGCCCCGCAGAGCAGCCGCTCCCGGGCACGGGGTCACGGTACCGATGGGAGTCCCAGCATCGTGTGTCTGGGGCTGCGATGGGGGTTCGTGGCCCGGCGTGGTGTCCCTTCAGTGGCACCGGGCACCCGCGGGATGCTGTAGCACCCAGTGCCTCTGAAAGCCGCCTTTTGTCATTAGCTGGTTCTTAGGTCAGGCTTCGTCCTCAGCAGGACAGGGTCAGGAGTAGAATGTAGCACTTCCCTCATCCGCAGGGCATTTGGCAGATCTCTGGCCCAGAGGCCTGTGTCCCTCGTCCAAGGACAGGAAAATAAGCAGCATCTTGATCAAATGAGCTTTTGTTGATGGGTCTGTTTTGTCCTTCTGCCAGTTATTGATGCAGGGAGATATATTTGGGTCTTGGTTTCTGTTCCTGGTCTGTGGCCTTTGGAAAGGAGCAGCTCAGGCGTGGTGATGGCATATGATCAGACCTCAGCGGAGAGGAATTAAACCATAGTTTTTCCTCAAATTATGTAATGGGCTAGGCCGTGGGGATCAAATACTCCCTCAGGTGTTTGTTCTGTAGGTGCATGGGATGTGGTGTGTCACAGGAGACAATGAATAAGCTTAACCCTGGATGAGGAGCTTTAGGGACACAGGCAGGTGTGCAGCTGCTCCTTGGAGCAATTGGGACAGGTACAAGCTTCGAGGAGTGCAGGGGCTCGTGGTGAGGCACCCACCAGTTTTCACCACCCATCAGCCTGGGGCAGGGGGAAGTCAGGAAGGTAAAGGCTGGTGCTGGAGGCCGGGGCTGGTGGCACCCCAGTCCCCGAAGGGGATTAAGAGGGGACATGGAGGTGCAGCAGCAGCAGAGGAGAAGCTGAGGCTCGGTGATGCTCCAGGCCTGCCCTGGCTGCTTGCTCAGGTGTGAGCCTTCCCAGTGCCTGCTGCAGGGCCTGGCTGCTCCCCAGCGCCTGGCCGCATCCTGCACCTCTCTGCCTGATGCCAGATGGAGGCTTCAGGAGCCACCAACTTGGACCTGGCTCATCATGTGTCTCTGGGAGAGGTGTGTGGACAGGGAGAGCATCATGAGTTCATCTGTATGGGTTCTGCCTCCATACAACGCCCTGGGAAGGTGGTGCCTGGGTCCTGTGCTGCCCCGAGGTTCCCATTTGGTTCCCCATGCAAAATGGTGCACTGGCCATGGCTAAGTGTGAATGCCCTCTGCTTTACTGGGAGGAGTTGTTCCATCTGTCTGTCTGTCTGTCTTATGCAGCTTTCTGGTTCTCTGCACTGCCAACATGTCTCGGAGCACCCCTGGCAGCTCTGTGGATGACAAGACCTTTCTCCTGGAGTACCGATGCCACCCAGTGCGGCCAGAGCCCCCCAGCCCAACCTACCCCCCTGGGAGGCACAGCTCTGCCAATGCCACCTCGCTCTCGCCCCTGGGCTCTCCCACCTCATCTGAGCCCCACCGCATCGTCCTCAGCACAGACAGCCCGGTCTCACTGAAGGTGGGAACCCAGCAGCTCATCCCCAAAAGCTTGGCTGTCTCCACCAGGACCAAGAACAATCCCTCCTGGCACCAGAGCTTGGGGGCTGCTGGGTCATGCCGGGAGTCCCTGCACCCCAACCCAAAGCAGGCGTCCATCCCCAGCCTCTCCCGGGAGGCAGAGGTGGAGGATGATGGTGGAGGGGCCCTCAAGCGCAACCTGAGGAACATGTCCTACCGCGCGGCCATGAAGGACACGGAGCCGGCGCCGGTGACCATTCCCTCGCTGAAACCTGTGTCAGAGGAGGGCAGCGCCCTGCCTGCCCGCAGCCCCGGCAGGAACAAGGTGGGGTTTGCACCCATGGTCACACAGTTACTCTCACGTGGAGGTCAAGTGCCTCTTTCCTGGTGCTGAGCTGCGGCCGGGGGATCCGCAGAGCCCTTTTCCTGCAGCTCCTGCCGGTTACGGAGCTGTGTGAGCCCGGCATGGAGCTTCCTGGGCTTGGTGACCTGACTTGTGCCTTGGGAAGCCTGCATGTCACCAGCAGATGCTGTAGGTCCCCAGAGAGCCCCAAAATAGCTGACATGGCTTTTGTTGGGAGCATAACTGGCTGTGCTGGGCTCCTGCTTGTCACCGGGCAGCAGCAGACATGTTTGCAGGGTGGGGTTGGCCGGGCGGGTGGCTCCTCGGTGGCAGTTGGTTGTACACAAACATGGGTGAAGGAGGCCTGGGGAAAAGGAGCCTCGGTGCAGGCAAAGTCCAGGTGCAAGGCAGGTAGATGTGAAAGGCGGTGACAGGGTAACTATAAAATGGTTTAGATCATGACCCCGATAATGCCCGGTGAAAGTTGAGTCACTGCAGTTAAGACAAACAAAAGCTCAGGCAGAAATCTGTCTGGAAGAACAGGGTGGTATTTGCTGACTGGCTGCACAGGTAACTTCTCCCCTTTCTCAGGGAGCTGAATGCTTCCCAGGGCCACAGAAATACAGAAGTGCAGCACACTCTCCTCTTCTTCCTCCCACAGAAAACCTTTGGGCGGAAGCGGGTGCAGAAACGCGGCGGCTCGTTCAAGGACCGTGAGTGCTGCCTCTCTCCCGGCTGCCTCAGAGCACCAGCTCCACCAGCCCCTCTGCCTCACAGGGCACCTGGACACTTCTCAGCAAAACGAACCCCCAGAAGCCCCTGTGCTGCTGCTCATCCCTGGCCCGGGGCAGTCGTTTTGCCTCCGTTTCCCCAGCTGCAGGAGGAGCGTCTCAGCCCAGCTTCCCCGCTCCCTGGGCGCAGTGACGCCCAGGCTGCTGCTGCTGGGCTGGCAGCTGGAAACGCTCCCAGCTCTGCTTGCACTGAGCAAACACGGGAGAGCTGTTCCCTGGCTGCAGGGAGCTGTCAGAGTGGGAGCCACTGGTTAACTGGTGCTGTGCAAAGTCTGACTTAGTGGGGAGGTGCCAGCCCTGGCTCGTCGGCGCTCGTGGAAGGGCTCTTGGCCAGTGGGGTGAGGTGGTGGTGGGAAGGGAAGCCATGGGCTGGGAGAGGCTTCACTGACCTCGTGCCTTTCCCTCCGCAGAGCCCCGGCTGTATCAGGAAATCCGTGAGAGAGGTCTGAACTCTGTCAACCATGAGTCAGATGAGGATCTGCTGGAGGAATCCATCCCAGAAGAGCCGTCCCCTGCGGGTGCTGCGATCATGGTGCAGAGCTATCGCCCGGCACAGGTGACCTGGAGCCAGCTCCCGGAGGTAGGGGCAGCAGCCAGCCTACAGGTCCTGAAAGGGTCCGAAAGGCCCCACTTGCCCTCACCACCGGCCACTCCTGTGCTCATGATGTGCTGCAGCCACAGCTGTGTGTACTTTAAAGCTCTCTGAGCTGCCGAACAAACCCTGAGTAGATGATTCTGCAGCATTAGTGTTTGCAATGGGATGTTCTGGGACTTTCCAGCCCTGGCTGGGACATGCAGGTTCCTGTCCAGGCTCGTCAGGATGCCAGCAGAGCTGCTGCAGTTGTGCTTGTGAGAGGTTCACCCGTAGAGAGAGGGGAGGCAGGTGCCCCTGCTGAGTACTGGGTCACTGGGGAGAAGAATTGCTTCCTGCAGAGCAGCATCAGCTCCTTGCTATGGGCTGTGGGGCTGTGGGACACTGTGGCGGGAGATGGAGCTGTGGGAGGCAGTGGCAGAAGATGCTGCGGTGGGATGGAGCCGTAGGAGGCTGGTGGGCTGTGCGTGGCCGGGCAGAGCCCCAGACCGCACTAGAGGGCGTGCAAGGACCGTCGGCGAAGGCGCTGCTCACCCGGCCTCTCCCCGCAGGTGCTGGAAGCGGGCATCCTGCAGAGGATATCCCCCGAGGAGCGCAAGCGGCAGGAGGTGAGCGGGGCCCTGGAAGTGCCCAGGGGAGCGGGACCACGCGTGGCCGTGTCTGAGCCCCCTCACACAGGGCTCGGCTCGGAGCAGGGCTGGGCAGATGGGGTCTGTGGTGCTGCTGCCTCCACACATCTGCTGGTGGGGAACAGCCACTGGAAGGGAAAAAGGCTTAGTGCTGTGGCTTATTAATGACTAAACCATGCTGAAGTTATTGATATAGACCAGGCAGTGCATGAGATGATACAGGGGATGCCGTGCTGTTGGAGAAAACTCATTTCCTGTGGCTTCGTGCCAGCCAAATGTATATAAGATATAGCAAGTTTTAGTTCACTGCCTTGTTTAAGCCAGTTTGTGCTGTTACATCCTCGCTTCTTTCAGGCCATGTTTGAGATCATCACTTCCGAGTACTCCTACCTGCACAGCTTGAGCATCCTGGTGTGCCACTTCATGAGGTCAGAGGAACTGAAGGAGACCATGACTCAGACAGAGCATCACCACCTCTTCTCCAACATCAGCGACATCCTGACAGTCAGCACCAGGCAAGTGGGGGCCATCCACGTGGGCTTGGGACCAGGCAGGTCTGGAGGAAGGGGGTGATGTCTCTGGAGGTCCATTTATTTGCCAAGTGAAAAGAACCATCCCTTGAATGGTTGAAGACACTAAGACATCTCACCTATTGCTCTTCTTAGTGCCTCATGTCATGGCACACACCCCTGTAGTGGCTTCCTGCTGTTACATGCTTGAGACCTGAAAGTCTAGTGGAAGATGGACTGGTTTTAATGTGGGGTTTTTCATGTGTTATAGTCATTAAAATATATATAGCCTTTTTTTAATGGGTTATAATGATGGTGCTCAGTCACACAGCTGCAGTTGGGCACCAAAAGCTGGCTGAGCCCCCATCCCCTTGCCTGGGCCACTCCTGTTTGCCTGGGAACTCCTCCTTGGGTGTCCTGGTGCTGCCACGAAGGTGGTGCCTCCCTTTGCCCCGGGCTGGTGAGACGGGCCGGTGGAGCTGGTCGCGCCCTGGCTCAGCCGCCCGGCTCCAGCCCGGCTGCAGCCGCTTGTTCCAGACCGCGGGCAGGGGATCGCTCGGTGCCAGAACTGAAACTGCACCTTAAAAGAACTGGCATGAGTGTGGCCTTTGCTCCCGGGAGGTGGGGAGCAAATGCCTGGGGAGCTGTGTCTGTGTGGGAGAGCAGTGGGAGGAGAGGGAGTGCTGGGCTGCAGCGTGCTGGGAACCGCTGCGGGGGCGGCGAGGGCTTGTGGCTTCCTGCAGACAGGCAGAAGTGGCCCTGATGGGGCAGGACTGGATCTTCCCGGAGAGCTGAAGTGCAGGAGTGGGGAAGCATGTGCATCTGGGGTCAGGGAGCTTGGGAGCTGTGTCCCCAGCTCTGCAGTGGAGCTGCTGGGAGCCATGCTGGAGACGGGGGTGTCAGCTTTGTGGAGCTGCCCTCTGGAGAAGGGAACCAGGGCCTTGACCTTTCTGGGAAAACTGGGGAAAACATTGCAGTGGGAACGTTGTTAAACATCCATCAGCTCAGCTTGTCCTGCCCTAATGAGTCATAAAGTGGTGTTATTTGAAATCCTCTCCTTAGCTTCTTTGAAGACTTAGAGAAGCGACACCAGGAAAACCTCCTCATCCCTGACATCAGTGACATCGTAGAAGAACATGCCTCAAACCGCTTCAATCCTTACGTCAGCTACTGCTCCAACGAAGTCTACCAGCAGAGGACCCTTCAGAAGCTGCTGTGAGTGCTGCTGTGCTGCTCAGGCCTCGGGCTGGCAAAGGGGTTGCCACGAGGGGTCTCTGGACTCCAGAGACACTGGCTGAGTGCAGACAGGATGGGGACCTGCCCGTGGCTCCCTCAGCCTGTGGTTCTTCCCTTGTCCCTAAGCAAAGCTGTCTTCTTTCAGAGCAGAGTTCCACTTCTAGTCCTCAGGCTGTCTGTGTCAGGTGATTTGTGTCCTGTTGGTGGACTCAACATCTCTAGGTGCTTCTCCACCTGCTGATGGGTTGGTCTGGTCTCTGCCTGGCCATGAGCCCTGAGCTCATCAGACTGGTGCTGGGACCCGAGGCAGTGCTGCTGCTGCACCATGGTTCTTCTGCAGGGAAAGATGATGGAAAATCTTGATAACTGAAGAGCAGAGTTAATGGAGCTTTCTTGTCCCGTTCCAGAACCACAAACCCCTTATTTAAAGAGACCTTGAAACAAATTGAAAGGAAACCAGAATGTGGAGGCCTGCCAATGATATCATTTCTCATTCTCCCTATGCAGAGGGTAACACGGCTTCCTCTTCTGTTAGATGTAAGTAAGTCACATGGTGGCATTGCTCTGCACCTCCAAAGAGGTGTTAATACCCTTCTGTGGTTTGCTGAGCCTGGGACAGCTTCTGCTTGGACTTCCACCCCCCTGGGAGCGGAGGCCAGGCTGCCCAAGCCTGCATTTGGGATTTAGATCCAGCTTCTTGTGGCTGTCGGTTGTGCAGCTTAAAGCTTTGTGAGTAACACTTCACATCTTGGTGGCATCCACCTGAGTGACCTGAGGTTCTTCAGTGCCCTGTGCTGCATCTGGATCCCCAGGGTGGGGATGCACAAGCATCCAGTTTGATTAATGCTCAGGTGGCCCAAGCAGGTGTTGCACAGGCTTTGTGGAAATCCAGGACTTCTCCACCAGCTGCTCTAAACAGCAAAGCTGCTGGACATGGGATTCCTGGTAGCTGCTCCCAGTCCGTGATGGGCTGTAGGGGTGAGGGCCAGGGGCCTGCCTGGTGCATGAGTGATGGTCAGGCACATATCTGCTGTGAAAGCCCCAGCAGAGACCAGTGTCCCAGCTGGCAGCATGGTTCAACCTCGCTCTCAACGCTGTCCTGCTGCCAGGCTGACCCTTGGGAGCAGCCCGAGCCTGTGTCACACCCGGAGCTCGCCAGGAAGCGTCTGGGGTGCAGTTCTCCCTCTCTCTTGCAATGTCACTAAAGCGTCTTGTCTTGAAATTCTAGACTGTCTGTCAAAAAACAAAAGCCTGCACCGCAGCGTACGGAGCTGCCACCAGAGCTCTGAAAGCCATCAGCAAGGTGAGGCCTGGCTGCCCAGCTGCTCTCCACCTTCCCTCCTCCCAGCCACTGCTCATTGCTCTGGCCCCGAGCCTGCCAGTCCGGCCTCTCATTTTTCCTCCCTACAGCAGGTCCTTTGAGATTTCTCTCATCCGATAGCTGCTGGATGTACTCTTCTTCTCCCTCACCTTTTTCACCTGATCTGGGTTGTTTCTTTTTCCTTGGCATCTTTTCATCTTTCCTCTTTGTCCCATTTTTTGTCCTTCCTTTCGGTGTCACCTTCTCCATTAGTGCTCTCTCTTCTCAGAACCTCTGGTAGTGAGCTGCAGCTCTTTCTTGATGTGGTTTTGAGAGATTTAGGCAAAGAACTGTAAACTAAGCAAAGAGTAAAGTGTAGAAGAGAGAACGAGCAGCAGAAGCAGTGGAGGTCATGAGCCATGTGCTGTTTGTGGTCCTGTGTCTCATCTCCACCTGCTTTCCCATCCGGTGGTCATTCACACAAGGTGATGTGCCACGGAGATTACGGCCACCAAAGGAGCGCTGTCGGCTCTTCCTTCTGTCCCCCTAAAGACCAGGTCTTGGCAATGTGCTTGTGGTCTGCCCTGCTCGCTCATCTGGCGGGGAGCAAAACACAGGACCCCCCGCCTGGGACATGCTGGACCATCCTTCCCTGGGCTGGAAGGGGTGCTGGCAGGGGGGCATCTGCTCAGGAGAGACTGATGAGGGGCAGTGCAGAGGGTGGCCCTGCTTCACCTGCCTATGGAAGGCTTCTGTCCTCCCCTCCATCTATCTGGTTGTTCATCTTCCTGGTGATTAATTCTTCCTCCTTGTATCACTCCTCAGTGCAGCTCAGTTTTGGTGCAGTTTCACTTTGGTTCTTTTCCAGGCAGAGCAAACGTGCCAAGTCTCCTGGAGATTTCTTCTACCAGGAGAACCTCCAGCTGCCTTTCCCCAAACCTGGCTTGAAACCTGTGTTGGGATGCAGCTGTTTCTCCTGTCCAGGGAAGCCAGCGGTGCTGGTGCTGGTGTGGAGGATGACTGGGCTTGGTGTCCCATCATTCACCACTTCCCTTGTGGTGTTTTTCATTTTCTAGCTGGTTAAGAGCTGCAATGAGGGAGCTCGAGCTATGGAGAGGACAGAGCAGATGTACACGCTGCAGAAACAGCTGGAGTTTGGGAAGAAGAAGGTGAGGTCTTGTGGAAGTGGTGGGAAAATAAGGAAATAAACCTTCTGGGGTGTACTGGGGCTGATCCCAGGTGTGTCAGACCTGTCCTGGGAATCCTTCCAGGAAGCCCTGACCAGCTGGAGCATCTCTGCTGCCAGGAGCAGCATCACCACTCCATGCCCAGGGTGACTGGTTTTGTCTCCTGTTCTGACTTCAATAGAAGCTTCTGGGCACTTACCCAGGCAGCTTGGATTAGAGTGGTTCTTGATGATCTGCTGTCCCTCAAAACCCTCAACTGTCGGTGGAGCTTTCACCTCCTGCACACAAGCGGTGAAATCTGGTGTCCATCTGCCTGTCAGGACTGTCAGATGTGGGCAGCTTCCCGAAGGGCTGTAGTTAAAGCCTTGACCTTGTGCCCCACCGCTGTGGTTCAGGGGGCTGTGAGGTGCACAGCTGCTCTGCTTCCCCCCTGCCTCCTGGAAAAGATATTTTAAAGTGTGTGATGTGTCCATCCCAACTGCCCCAGGGTCTGCTGCGAGTTCTGATGCAGCTGCTTGGCTTGGTTTTGCCTGCTCCTTGTGAGACAGGTCATAAGTCAGACTTTTCCTGGGTTTGTTTCAGCCGTTACCACTGATTTCTGCTTCCCGCTGGCTGCTGAAGCGGGGGGAGCTGTACCTGCTGCAGTCGGAAGAGGCCGGCATCTTCCGCCGCGGTGCCGGCAAGCTCTGCTACCTCTTCCTGTTCACTGACGTCCTCATCATAACCAAGAAGAAGAGGTAAGGTTCTGAGGGGACCCTTCCTATCCCTAAGGGGATTAAAATCTTGATTTCCTAAGAAATTCTTGAAACTTCTCTGTTTTGACCTTTACTGAGCCTCCCTTGTTAGCCAGAAGGGAAGTGCCCAGCTTCACCACCCTTGGTCTTGCTTCTGTTAGGGGTTGGATGGCAAGGTGTGGGGTGTCCCACCCCTGGGCATCAGCTCATGTCCTTGCCCTGTGACAGTTGCCTCAGTGGTGCCCGCTGAGTGTCACCCTGAGCTGGTGGCAGGAGGCAGCTGGGTCCCTGCCGACAGCATCCGCTCTGCAGCTGAGGTGCCAATCCCACCTTTGCCGCAGCGAGGAGAGCTACACCGTCATGAACTATGCCACGCTGGACCAGGTCACGGTGGAGAAGATTGAGAACACAGACCACCCCCCTTCCCCTCCTCCTGGCAAGAGCGGGAGCAGTGTCCCAGCCCGTGGTGCAGCCGGTGGGCACCTGCTCAGGGTGGTGATGGAGAAGGACAGCGAGGGCAGGCGGGAGGAGATCGTGCTGTCGGCAGAGATGCTGTGAGTGGCCCGGTGGGGTGTCACAGGGTGCATCTTTCTGCTTGTGGGATAAATGAGTGCCCTGGAAATCTCCCTGCGGCTTCTGAGAAGCACCTTCCCTTCCCCACTCCTCCTCCCAGGAAGGGTGACCTGTGTGGGCTTCTCCCCTTGCTCTGTTTGTTTATCTCTCCCAGATTTCCCTTATAATTCCCAAATAATGCTTCCCTGCCCAAACTAAGCAAAGCATCTGGGCAGCATGTACTCTTGCTTGGGAGGTATCTACACTGAATGCTCTGATGAGTGCTTGTCCAATCTTCCCTTGGAAGCCTTCCTCCTGCTGGGGATTTCCCAGCTGCTGCCAGCAGCTCAGATGCCATCTCTTAGCTTTTCTTTGTCACACGGGCTTTCCCTCTGCCAGGAGTGACCGTGCCAGGTGGATCACTGCGCTGATGCACAGAGAAAAGACGAAGCCTGACACCATTCCCAAAGGAGGTACCGGATGGAACTCAGGCCTGGCCCGGTGGGATTGGTGGCTGTGCTGGAGCTCAGGGTTTGAGGGCACAGGTTTCTACTCTGCCCTTATCCTCTCCAGCTGGAGAAGGAGCTGAGGATGTTTGTTGATGGAGAGGAGAGCTCAGGGTACCACGCCTTGCTCATTACGAGCAGCCTCCCGTTCAATTATAAGCCACAATAAACCTTAAACACATTTCCTGGGAGGCAGGGTGAAATTCCAGGAATGCCTCAAGCTGTTGGGAGGAAGAGATTTGGCTTCTCCTCCCCATGCGCTTGGAGGAGCAGCAGGAGAGATGAGGGGCAGGCACAGGAGGGGAACAGAGCAGGGCTTGCTGTGGAGCCCCTGAGCAGAGGTGCCAGCCATGGGTGTCAGCTGTGGGTGCCAGGCTGTGGCTCCCAGCTGTGCCTTCTCACCGGGTCCCCGCTGTCCTCTGCAGAGCTGAGTCAAGTGGAGATCACCCACGCCTACCTGGCTAAACAGACCGACGAGATTTCCCTGCAGCAGGCTGATGTTGTGCTGGTGTTGGATGAAGAGGATGGTAAGTGTCAGCATGCGGGGGAAAGCTTTCCTAAGGTGGAGCTGTGGTGGGGGGCAAAGCTACGGTGAACTGGGATTTTAGCAATTTTCAGAAGCTTCCAGGAAGCCCTGCTGGTGGGGTCTGTGTTGCTGGCTGGTGGGGCTCTGGAGGCTGATGCAGGTGGCACTGCCACGGGCGGCTGCTGCATTACTTACCAGTGACTGGCAGCCAGCAGCAGAGACCTCAGGAGCGAGAGCAGCAAGCCCCAGAACAAGCAGTGGATCAGAAACCTCCTCTGCAAAGCTTTCCTTGGATGCTTCTGTCTGGCACCTCCATGGGACGGGGAGCGGTGCAGCCCCCTGTGGAAGCCACTGTGTCCCCAGGAGCTGTGGCCCCTCCTCATTCCCTGTTCTGTTCTCCTCCCAAGGCTGGTGCTGGGGCGAGAGGCTCAGGGATGGCGAAAGGGGCTGGTTTCCCCAGTCCTGCGCTCGGCAGATCACCAGCCGCGCAGCAGTGGAGTGCAACGTCCGCCGGATGGAGCGGCTGCGGACAGAGACCGACGTGTAGGGTACAGATGAGGAAAGATGCCTCTGTCGTGACATATTTCAGGGGTCTTCAAACATCTGCAGACTGAGCCTGCGGCAAGAAGGGAGCGGGAGAGCCTTTCTTGAATTTTTGTCTTGATCTTATCGTTGAGGACTGGTCAGTGGCGGTGACAGCAGCTAATTAATGTGAGCCCCAGCATCCGAGCACTCCTGGCCAGCACTGCTATTAATGACCTGGAACAGGCTGCAGGAGGCAGCCAAGGTGCTGGCTCGAGTCGCAAAGTCTGGGGCCGGGTTCGGGGCTCTGTGAAGTGGCTCGTGCTGCCCTCCCTTCCCTTGCTGACAGCTGGGCCAGTGCCTGCTGGCAGAAGAGCCGGCGTGTAGGGACAGCACACCTAAATCCAGAGCTTTTTAGCAAATCCAATCTATATTCTACTCTTATTCCTTGACCCAGTTTTTCACACCCATCTTTCTTTTCCTTCCTCCCCACCCCAGTTATTGGTTCTTTTGAGCACAGTCGTGACCTCTGCAGGATGAGGTGACACCCACCACCTCTCCATCACTGTCTGAACTGACAGATGCCAGGGGCAGATGCAGTCAGAGTTGTTCTCATGGGGTCAGAACTGGGATGCTCCAGCCTGAGGGAAGCAATTCACAAGTCCCACTGGACAAGCAAGCCAGGAGCGTGAAGAGGGGCAATGCTGCAGCTCCTGCTGCCTCTCCTGTGTCCCAGGGTGGGCAGGTGGATGTGTCCAGGCAGAACTGGGGGTGATTCATCACTAGAGAGGACACAGGGGGTGGAACCTCAGCTGTTCTGAGGCAGAGCAGTCCCTTCACCTCCCCTTTGCCCCAGAATTAGCACCAGCAAGTGCCAGGCAGAGCGAGCTGGGGCAGAGTCGTTCTCTTGTCTGAGCTGAGCAGTTGCATCTGTTTTTCCTGAGTCAGAAGTTTACAGCTGTTGGGCTTTTGGGACGGCAGCAGGAGATGGGTCAGGTGGCTCTGCTGCAGCTCTGATGCTCAGCTACGATTTTGGGGTGAGATGGCTCCGTGTGCTGCCTGGCTTCTGTTTCACAAGGGGCAGCATTGTTGTCATGTGTCTCTTTTGATTAACTGAAGAAGGATTAATTGGCTTAACAATAAATTCTTGGATCCCAATGAAATGTGCATTCTCCTTGTCCAAGACGGAACTTTGTGGTGGGTCCCTGTGTTTGATCTGTTCATGGTGACAGGCATCCCTGAGCAGGACAGCTCCATGTGGATCGATGCCCAGGAGCCAGATTTCCCCACTATGAGCTCTGAAAAGAGCTTCCTTCTGCTGGCGGCACCGTTCTGGCCTCTGCTTGTCCTCAACATGTGTGTATCTCAGGAAACATCCTTCAGAAGAGCTGAGGAAAAATCTGCTGTCACTGGCAGCACATTTCCAGTGTAACTGACCAAGAGAGACAAGACAAATAGAAGGGGGGGTGAGGCTTGCTCTTTATTTCTCTTAGCTGTGGAAGAATTAGAATTTTTCATCAGTGCTAAATTAGAGGAGGTGGGATCCAAAAAGAGAGACACTCGCTGTGTGAAAAGAGGAAGCAAACAAACTGTATTAAGACATAGGAGCAGGAAAAAGAATCATGATATAAAAAACATAGGTACAGAGTCGCTGTGGTCCGGCTCTCGGATGGACAGTTTACTCCAAGCCAGGCTCTGTTTCCGAGCTCTTCTGGTGCAGGGCCATCGAGGCAGAGCTCTGCACCTCAGTGGCACCCTGGGTGCCA